>JAQZBX010012232.1:18970-41609 GCA_029593785.1 Cabassous unicinctus | reverse complement strand
CACATCCATCCATCCACCCATCCACCCACCCACCCACTTATCCTATCCATGCACCCACGCATCCAGCCAGCGGGCTGCCTATTTTAAGGGGTGGGTAGGGCAGAAGACCATGAAGGGAAGTAAGGGAATGGGAGACTGATCTGAGAAGAGGACCTTGGGGCAAGGACCCATAAGAGCAACTGGTCTAATACGCAGCACGATGCCAGCTGCGAGCACTGAAAAGAAAAACCTCAATGCGTCAAGGCCAGGACAGGGCGGAAACAAGTAGCAGAATCGGGGGGGAGGGGAGTAAGCTGCTGAGAGCCATTCTCCTGGCCGGCAGATGAGGTGAGCCAGCACAAGTCCTGGCTTTGCCCCTTTCCAGCCGTGAGCCAATTTGTCTCTGAGGCCCCAGGAGCCCAGGAGCCCACACATACCCATTGGGCCTCAGATACACAGTTACTCGACTGCTTACATGGGGCAGAACTTCAGGGGCCCTGTCCCAGAGGACAGTCTGTCTTTCTGGAGGGATCTGTCGGCATCTGCACATACACAGAGCTTCAAAGGCCAGGCTCCTCTGTCTGGGGAGGGGGGGCAGCCAGGGTGCGAGGGCCCTACATTTGAAGAGTGCTCCACCACCTGCAGACACCCCATCCTGCCAGCTGCCTCTTCCTCGTCCACGTCCCTGGAGTCTCCACGGTATCTGCCCAGTTCCCTGCTTCTGCAGGTGGGAAGTCCAAACTTTGTCCTAGCTCCCTAGGGCCAAGCTGTAACTTGGCTAAGCATCCTGTGGAAAAGAGGAGGCCTGGGCCCAGGGCCTGGCACTGCTGCCCTTCTGCCTGACCGTTTCTTGCCAGGCCTCTGCATGTAGACTCCACGCTGGGTCCAGGTCCATCCCAGGCCATGTGGTCCACACCCAGGAGGTGAGCATCACCCACAAGCCCACCCTGTTGTGACCCCTCGGCGGCACCACTGCAGTGCTCAGTCACCTGACATGACCCCTGGCGTGCCCCAAAAAGGTGTGACCCACTCAACCTGCCCTCCAGGAACTGGGTCACCTGACACACGGGCAGCTGAGCTGGCTTGGCAACAGGACAGGCTCAGCGTTCAGTCTACAGCCTTGGAAAGCCAGTCTGGGCTGGAGTTGAGTGGGAAAAGAGTGAAACTCATTGTCCACCTAAGCTTGCCACCTCCAAAACCCCTGACATAAGGAACCCAATGCTGGCCCCACATGAGCCGGTGGGGTCCTGAGGGTGGGGGCTGCATGGGCCCCGCATGTGACTGGGGCACTCAGACTACCAACCCCCCTTCCAGCAGCTGGGTCAGGGCTGTGACCCTGCACAGTGGATGAGATCTTGAAATATGCAGCCAACTGCAGAGCAGGACCCTGCAACTTTATTTGGTTGTAAGCTACACTAAATAAAGAAAAATGGACGGGAATCCTGCCACTGGGATTTACGTGGGAGGCTCTGGAGCTCGACCATATCCTGGCCCCTCTCCCTGCTAAGGAGGCTCCCCAGGGAGCAGCTGGAGGCAGGTGCCCCCACCCCCGAGGCCCTGCACCTGGGGACGGCCCCCACCCAGGGGGCCAGGCTCTCGAGCTGATGGAAAAGACAGGCGGCCCTGCCTGCCCTGGGTGGACATCTCCTGGATGAAGAGCTCATCTCATTGCCTCAGGAGGTGACCTACGCAGTTGCCAGGCAACTCTGACTGTTCTATATTTTGAGGTCCCCCCATCTGTTTCCCTCAGGCCTGAGTTCTGCCCGCTAGGGCCCAGGAGAACAAAGCTCGGCTCTCGCTTAGTGGAGAAAACTTCGCAGGAGGGGAGGCCTCGGCAGGTGCAGTGCCCTCGGGGCAGGGTCCGGCGGCTCCAAGGCTGTCTGCCTCTGCGCCGCCGCCGCCCAGCCTGCTCCCCGCACAGAGTGGCTCTGAAGTCCACCTGCTGTATGGCCTCACCTCAGTCTAGACACCACCTGGATCCCGCACAGCCAAGGTTCTCCGGCACTGGTGATTTGCTCTTCATGATGAAGATACCTGAAGGAGCCTGAGCCCCCACCAGATCCCTGCCTGGCCCCCGCCCTGCCAGGCTGCAGGGGCCTAAACTCTGCCCCCACAGCTCTATGGGGTCTGTCTCTATGAGGGTCTCCAGTGCAGATGTCTGATGGGTTCTGAGGCCATTGGCCCTCACAGGGCTGAGCAGGGCGTAACTCTCTCGACCCCATAACGAGGAGCAGGGGTCCCAGAGGCCTGCACGTGGGAGCTGTGCTGAGCCGATGTGGGTGGCTGGGTACCACAGGAGGAAGAAGGCAGACATGGCCCCGGACTCTGGGACTGTGCCCCTCTGCCTCCCCCGCCCCTCCAGCACAGAGGTCTTCTGTGGAGCACACCTCTTCCGGTGCCTGGGATCCAGACATCAAACAGACGAGACAAGCTCTCAGAGAGCTCTTGGAACCCGGGCCACCATGTGTGGACACATGCGAGCTCACTGGCCCCCCACGGTGGTGGCTGAGGCTGGGGGAGGGCAAACCCAGATGCCCCTGCAGGGAGGAAGGGCTCTAGACTGGGCTGCTCGGGGTTGGACTGGGCCCAGCCACTTGGAGAGGGGGCTCAGGCAGGCAGACAGTCCTTGGAGCCGTTTGCCTTCGCAGTGGGCATCAGGGTCTACGCTTCCCTAAGCTCAGGCACCTGCTGGCACACACCTGGGGACATGCGAGTGGGAAAGCGAAGTCCAAGGTCTTGTGCTGTGCCTAGCTGTGCTGTCTCTGGTCTGGCAACTGCAGAAGGGGTGGCGTCAGTGCTGGGGTGGCTGTGCTGTGAGGGGGAGGGCTGCACTGGGGCCATCTCTGCCCTGAGTGCCTTGGCGCCTAGGCACCCCACACACACTTTAGAGCCCCTTCCCCCACATACACACTTCTCGGCCAGCTCCCAACCACCAGGGACACGTTCCAGGGCTCTTCCCTCTCCCTCTGCATCTCAGTTCCCGAGGAGGGGCAGGTGGAGCTGAGCTCCTGGGTCCACAGAGGGCAGCTGCTGCAGCCCGCACCCCAGCCAAGTCTGCAGAAGAGGGCACAACATCTGCACATGCCTGCTGCCCCAGGCTGCCCGGGCTGTGGCGCTGTGGGCGTCACCAGCTCCTGTCTGTGCGCGTCTGAGTGTGCGGACCAGCGTCCCATCCGCACGTGCCAGCATCTGTGGAACATGGCTGGTGACTCGCAGCACGTGGGACCGACGGTCTGGCAGTGCGGGTCGCTCTGTCTAAAAGACCGGGTCTCTGACTTATGCCCTCTGGGGTGGAGGGCAAGTCCCAGGCCACTGCTTTTTGCTCCTTCCATGATAGAGGTCATCAGTGGACAGGCCTGCCTCACACACACCTTCCTGCCTCTTGAGAAAGAGTGGCCTGAGGCCAGCCCTGGCTGGGAGCAGACATTCCCGAGGCCTCTGGCCACCCTACCCTTGCAGAGATGCCTGAGGGAGCCCCACTGACTCCCCACTAACCTCTGGCCTTCCAGGTTAACCCTTCCTGACTCACACTGGTGCGGATGGGACGCTCAGCAGACAGGCGTCCAGCCCAGCTGTGTGTTTGCGCCTGCCGCTCTCTGAACGTCTCTGTGTCTGTGTGTTTTGTGCACAGGTCTCACTGGTGGTAAGTCAGTAACTGCACGCGCACACAACTGCATGTGTCTGCATGTGTGTTTGCGGGGAACACATCTGCCCCTCCACATGGACACATCTATGTGCATGCATACATCTGCGTGTCTGTGCGTGTCGTGTGCACACAGTGCATGGGCGTGAGCATATGTGGGGCAGGTCTGCGTGTGAGAACGAATGCATGTGTCGGTGGCTGTGGAGGTCTGTGTCCACACCTGTGGCCTGGGACCTGTCCCTGCTGCACCAATCACCAGAGCCGGAGGCCTCGGTGAGCTAAGAACGCTGAGGCTGAGGGAGCAGGGCCCCACTCTGCTTGCCTACACCCCTCTCCTCTCTGGACCTCTGTCTCAGGGACACCCCACTTCTCTCTGCATCTGTCTCTCTCACCTCTGGGTCTGTCTCTTGGCCTTGGACTCTGGCCACATCTGGTGCCAGATTGTGATGATTGGTTGATGAATGAAGAGGGGGCGCTGAGGGGAGCGCTCTGCAGGGGAGGGTGGGCTGGGACTCCAGGATTGGGAGGAGGGGTGTTCTGGCGGGAGCTCCCGTTGTGGATAGGGTCTGGGCGGCGCCGAGGGGGAGGTCAAGGCTTGCAGCGCCTGGGTTGGGGCTGCGGGGCCTGCGGACCGCCCCCGCGCTCCCCAGGGACGTCTCTGGTCACAGTCTGCACCGCCCGCGGTCGCCGCCGCGGGTTATTTATGACCCCTCCCCCCTTTTCCCTCCCTTGGCGGCGGCTCAGGCAGGGCGGCGGCGCGGGGCCGAGCCAGGGGGACTGTGAGCAGCGACGGCGGCGAGACCCGCCCAGCAGAGACCTGGCGGGGTAAGCGGAGCCACTGGGCGGCTGCGGACCCCACCTGGGCTCCCCTCAGCCACCAGCGGACTCGCCAGAGCACCCCAAACGCTGCCCCTAAGCCACTGCCTCCTCAGGCCAGGCCAGGTGTACTGTGCTTTCTGGGGAAGGGGACGGATGTCCAGGGGTGGTCCCCAAGGAAAAGCAGCACTGTTCCCCATGAACCGGCGGTGATGCCCTGACCACACGAAGGCTGCACGCGGGCCCCCCTGGGGGGTGTATCTTCTCTTCTTTGTGTGTGACCCCGTGAGGAGAGTTTCCTGCAAGCTTTGGATGAGTCTGGGGTCTTTCAGGAAAGGAGTATGCTCCTCCAGGAAGGGATAGGGACAGATCATGGCAGGGAGGTTAGACCAGGTGAGCTAGATTGCAACCCGCCGCCCCCTCCCCCCAGCCAGCTGGATGCCTCCCCTGAAACCTGGAGCCCCCCCCACACACACACACATACCTGAATGGAAAGAGAGGAGGCCCTGGAGGCTGCAGGGGTGGCGGAGTCAGGACCTTCTCTGGTTAGGGGTGCTGAAGTCAGGAGAGCTGGGCTCAGCCTTCTCTCCCCAACCACAGTTAGAGGGGCAGGAGGCCTGAAGCCCAATGGACAGGTAAGCCTATTTCTGGTGGGTTCTCAGGGGCAGGTGAACCTGAGAAGCACTGGGGGTGGGGCGTGGGGGAGCCATCTTGGGGCAGCATGTCAGAACTGTGGTCTTGCCTCTAGCCGACAGAGCCACTGACTGGCCTGCTGGTCCCTCTCCCAGCCTTGGGCTCTGCACACAGGGGCAGTTTCCTGCACCCCACCTGAAAGCAGGACACAGGCTGTGAGGCTGGGGCACTGGGGAAGGGGCAGCCTGTGGTCTGTGAGCTAAGCTTGGGGGGGCCTCATTAGGGGACACCTGGACAGTTCTCTGGGATCATCCAGTGGTCAGGTGTGCTGCGTGCAGGTGTCCAGGCTGCAGGTGGGGTGAGGAAGCCCAGGGCGGTGAGGTAAGGAGGGGCCACTCATGGTCACGCCCACATTCCCGCCTGTGCCCACGGACCCCAACAGATGGGTGTACAACAAGTAGCCCAAACTTGTGGGAATGGAAGGAGCACCCAGGGGTCTGGGATCCCAGGCTCCTAGACCGAAGCCCGGTCTCAGCAGTGCCTGCCTTGGCTCAGCCTTGGCACCCGGCTGCTGCCCCACTGCTGGGCAGGAGGCAGGCCATAGAAGCGGGCAGGGGAAGCCACGGTGCCTGTTTCTGTTAGGAGGTGGGTAGTGG
Organism: Cabassous unicinctus; assembly: GCA_029593785.1. Taxonomy (NCBI): domain Eukaryota; kingdom Metazoa; phylum Chordata; class Mammalia; order Cingulata; family Chlamyphoridae; genus Cabassous; species Cabassous unicinctus. Next base: position 35,882 of record JAQZBX010012232.1, on the reverse strand, counting down.
CGGCTTTTCCTTTGGCCTGCCCTCCACTCCCAACCCCTCCCTTGCAGAAAGAATAGGCCTGGGCACCCAGCTCAGCCCCAGCCCCTGCCTGTGCAGGGAGCTGCCCCAGCAGGTACAACAAGCAGCTGACCTCTCACAGAGGAGCCAGGGCTGGCAGAGTGACCCACATCTTTAGCTGTGCCCTTCACTGGCACTGGGTTGTTCTGTGGCTGCTTTCCAGGATGTCCCACCTGACACACCCAGAGAGACAAGTGTGTCTCCTCAGCTATTATCAGTTTCCATTCCTGACACCCCCACCCCCACCTCAATGATGCTGATGAGCAAAAAGATGGGGGCAGGACACAAGTGGCTGATGGGGACAGCTGTGCCCTCACCCCAGGCCTGGGCAGAGTCCGACCAGCTCCCCAGAGGACGTGGATGTGGCAGGTGCCCTTTCCCCAGACAAGAAACTTACAGGAAACAGAAATGCCCCCTACACCACGTGTGGGACCCCTACTTTCAGCGACCCTCTGGGCCACCCACTTCCACCCTCTGCTCTCGCATGGACTGATAGGTGGGCCCCAGTCAGCCTGCAGCTGTGACACCAGGTGAGGTGCTTGGCCCCTGTGTCTGGGTGTCCTCGTCTGTAAAGTGGGGGCTCACAGTAAGGACACAGTAAACCACGGTGGGTTGTTCACAGAACACAAGCTCTCCCTTGCCCAGCGCAGGCCACACGGCAAACTCACAGCCTCGCCCTGCGGGTGCAGATTGCACACCCTGCCGGACCCTGACACTGCACCACACACCCCTGGGCAGAGCCGCCTGCTCACACTCACCTCCTGCTCTAGGACTGTCCTGGCTCCCCTCCGCACGCAGCCCCCGCCCCGGTGCCACCCCCACGCGCGCCCCACGTGGAGTCCGGGACGGACTTCAGCTTTCTCAACACAAGCTGCGACCAAGCAGTGACGCTTGTACACAACCGTGCGATCCACGAGCCCGTTCTCACTCGCATCCGCCCCCCAGGGCCTCCCTTCCTCCTGCCCTCGCCCACTCGGAATTGGACAGGGGAGCAGCCGGGTCCGCCCCGCCCCCGCCCCCGCCCGTGTGGGCCCAGTCGGCCGTCACGCACCCCCCGCTGGAGCCCGCGCCCGCCCGCCGTGCCGGGGCCGTTTAAATGGGCCAAGTTGTGGCGGCCGCGGCGGCGGCGGCGGCGGCGGCGGCGGCGGCGGCGGCGGGAGTCTCCCAAGTCCCCGCCAGGCGGACGCGCGCAAGTGCGCGGGTGCGCGGCCCCGGAGGCGGCAGAGCGGGGGCCTGGGACACCCCGGCGGGGCGGGGCGCGGGGCCCCGCGACACCACGATTCCTCACTGCCCGACTCGGCCCCGCGGGGGGACTAGCGAGCGGGGCGCGGGGGCGCGGGCGCAGGTGGCCGGGGCGCGGAACTCCCGGCGCCCCGCGGAGTCTCAGGGCCCCGGAGCTGCGGCGCTCGGCGGGTCGATCCGGGATCGATAGCAGCTCCGGGCGGCACCATGTCTCGAGTCGCGGAGCCCCCGCCAGCGGGACGGGCAGCTGGCGGGTGCGGCGGTCCGGCGGGCGGCGCGGCGGTGGCGGCGGCTCCTGGCGCCGGGGCGCAGTAGCCGGCAGGGCGGCACGAGGCCAGGCTCCTTCCGGGGCCCTCCCCGCCCAGCGGCCCAACTCCAGCCAGGGCCCGAACAAGTGGCTCCGGTGGCGGAGAGCCAGGCTGCGGGGCCCCCGGCTCGCCATGCCGGCAGTCAAGAAGGAGCTCCTGGGCCGCGAGGACCTGGCCCTGGCCCTGGCCACCTTCCACCCGTCCCTGGCCGCGCTGCCACTGCCGCAGCTGCCTGGCTACCTGGCGCCGCTGCCCGCCGCCGCCGCCCTGGCCCCGGCCGCCTCGCTGCCCTCCGCGGCCGCCGGCTACGAGGCGCTGCTGGCGCCGCCGCTTCGCGCCCCGCGCGCCTACCTGAGCCTGCACGAGGCCGGCCCGCACCTCCACCTGCCCCAGGACCCGCTGGCCCTCGAGCGCTTCTCGACCGCCGCGGCCGTGGCCCCGGATTTCCAGCCGTTGCTGGACAACGGCGAGCCGTGCATCGAGGTGGAGTGCGGCGCCAACCGCGCTCTGCTCTACGTGCGCAAACTCTGCCAGGGCAGCAAAGGCCCGTCCATCCGCCACCGCGGCGAGTGGCTCACGCCCAACGAGTTCCAGTTCGTCAGCGGCCGCGAGACGGCCAAGGACTGGAAGCGCAGTATCCGCCACAAAGGTGCGGCCGCGGTGGGGGCACAGGCCGCCGCCGTCCCTCCCCTCCACTCCCCGGGGACACGCGAGCCCGGGCCACCTTCACTCTCTGCCACCTGAGAGGCCCGTCTCGGCCCAGAGGGGGCGCTGCGGGCCTGGGGCCGCCGCAGATCACCGCCCCCCTTCCCCGCAGGGCGTTCCGCTGGACGCCGGCAGAGCGCCCTCCGCCTCGCCCCACTCCCAGCTCGGCCGAGGGGCCCTGGGGGCTCCAGGAAGCGCACAGGTGGACCGCGCCTTCCGCTTGGAAGGCCTTTGCGGGATTCCTCGGCTTTAAGGCCCCGGGGAAGTTTCCGGGAACTCGGGAGAGCAGGCAGGAGGCCGGGTGGACGGTCCGCCTCCCTCCGTGGGTGCCGAGCCTCGGGTTCCGGCGGGAGAAGAGGGGCACACGTGCTGCCGGGGTACGGGGGCGCGCGGGTGGAGTGGCGGGGAAGGCGCGGGCAGGTGGGGGCGCGCGTCGGGGAGCGCGCGCGGAGCCGGAGCGGCGGCGGCGGGGCGGAGCGCTGCCTGTTTGGACGCCGGCGGCAGCCTGCTCCAAGGGCGCGACGCGGGGGCGCCTGAGCCGGGACGCGGGGGAGGAGCGGTGGGCATCTGGCGCGGAGGGGGAATTAGAAAGTTAGGGACAGGGTGACGCTCGACTTGGGGCTTCTCGGCTCCGCAGTGGCTGACCCCTTCCCGCCGCGGGGCGGGTGCAGTCCCGGGTGCCGACGGCGCCACTCCCTGCTTGTGGACTCGGCCTTCCTCGTCCCGGCTCCTGCGGGTCCCGCGTGGAGGGGGTGGAGCGCGGGAGGAGGGGTCGGGGTGGCGGGGAGGAGGCCTCGCCTTTCACAGGGAGGGGCGCTACACCCCGCCGCCAAGCTGGGTTTCTGAGTCCAGCAGATCCCCGCGGTGTCCGGGACGGTGGGGCGGGAGGTGGCCTCGGAAGTTAGACGGAGGCGGGTGGAGTGGGGGTTCTGTGGGGTGGGGTGGGGCAGGCCCTGCCGCTGCCCGCGCCCGGAAGGCTGCCCGCCGGCCTCGGCTTGGCCTGGACCCGTCCCAGCCCTCACCGGCCTCCGCTTCCCTGCAGGGAAAAGTCTGAAGACGCTGATGTCCAAGGGCATCCTGCAGGTGCACCCTCCGATCTGCGACTGTCCAGGCTGTCGGATCTCCTCCCCGGTGGTAAGACGTGGGGGGCACGATGGGGTTGTGGCTTTGGGGTCTCTTTCTCCTCCTGTACTTGTGTCCTGAAGTCAACCAAAGGGGAAATGATAGGCTGGGGGGACCTCCAGCTCTGTCTTTGCACTGTGTGCTAGGCTTTGCACCTGGGAAGGGGTGCCAGAATACTGGGGTGCCCCAGACCCACCCTCCCCCTGTTTGAATGCAGGACCAGCTCCCTCCTGCCCTGGAGCCTTCCCTTGGGGGACCCCAGAGCTGCTTCTCCAGAAGGTCTGGGGAAAGCCCAGGATTCAGTGGTCTTCTCCCTGGATAGTGTCACCTGACTTGAGCCTGGGGGCTACCCCTCTCACAGTTTTGGGGGGGTGGGGTGCCGTGTCATCTGGCCCAGCTGTGGTGGTGTCGACCATGGGGGGTGGGCAGTGGGGCCTGGACATCCTAAGGACACGGAGCCTGGCCAGGGACGGGCTCAGTGCTGGTGGCCCTCAGCCAGGGGGAACAGGAGAGAGTGGGGTTCTACTGACTCCCCCAAATGTTGCTCCCTCCACAAGGGCTGAATGTCTTCCAGGCAGTGTCCTTGTGGGGCTTTTGAGCTGGAGTCAGGGAAGTTTGTTTTGAAAAGGAAACTGCATCTTGAGGGGGACTAGTTTGGAGCCCCTGGGGGAGCATCTGTCAGGGCCCTGACTAGGGAGGGGGCCCTGCGGAGGGGCATCCTGGGCAGGCTGGGAAGTCACAGTCACACCTGAGTTCACAGACACCCCTTTACTGCATGCTCCACCTACATTGGGAGGGGGCTTGGCTGTGCCTTGCCTGTTTGCCCATCACACATCTCATATGCCGGGGCCCACACAGGAACTCCCCAGAGTGTGTGTGCACAGAGAGGCTGCAGACCCTCCCCTGAGGTCAGGTCTGGTGCTTTGCCACAGCAGGCAGGAGAGGGGCAGAGCCGCGCAGGAACTTCCCAGACAGTCTGATGCACACAGGGACAACGAGCTGTCCAATGCCTCATCTGGCCCACTCTGGCCAGGCCAGAAGGGCCTTAGGAAGGGCTGCTGGGCTGCCCCTCATCTCCAAGGCCTGTCCTCAGACCCCACTGCCCCTTCCCAAATCGTGGTAGGTCAAAATCACTGATTGTGCCTTGTGGAGACAGAAACAGAGGTCTTGGGTCGCGTTCCAGTGGCTAAGTGAGGACAGGCATGAGGACGCTTAAGTCCCAGACCCTATTGGCAGGGGACACCCCGGATCTCCTGCAGGGAGGACTGTGGCTCCTGACCCCGTTTGGGGAGGGAGGAGACTGTCGCTCCCAGGCCCTGTTTGGGGCGGGGGAGACTGTCACTCCCAGGCCCTGTTTTTTGGGGGGAGACTGTTGCTCCCAGACTCTCTTGCATGGGGGGGGACTGTCGCTCCCAGATCCCGCTGGGGGAGGCCGTGGCTCTCAGACCCCACTGGGGAAGGACTGTTGCTCTCGGACCTTGTTGGCGGGAGGCCGTGGCTCCTGGACCCTGTTGGGGCTGGGGCTGTGGCGTGTGTGCAGAGTGATGGAGCTCCTGGGTCTGCACAGAAGACCAGAAGGAGGCAGCAGTGGCTGCGGCAGCTGCCCTTTGGGTCCCAGGTGGAGCTGAGGGAGGGACGGGACCCCCATGGCACTTTCTTCCACAAGCTCATGGACGCGTCGTCCAGGCAACGGAGGAAGCCCTGGTGATTGGAAAGATGCGAGGGAATTAGATAATCCCAAGGCCCCTGGCTGCCTCCTTGAGCCAGCAGCCTGTTATTAAATAAAAAAAGGCTCCTGTCCACTGGGAAATAATCAATAACTTTCCTTCTCTTTCCTGGGGGTGGTAAGGCCTAAAGATACTGGAAGGGCCCAGAAACGCTCGTGGTGGGAGCACCGACACGTTGTGGACTCCGCATGCTGTCTCTGAGATGTGCACGCGGTGCCCACGGATCTCTGGGCCCAGGCCGTGGCCACCTGAGCTCCAAGCACACGGGTTGAGCCACCTGCCTCGTGCTCTCCTGGTTCTCCCAAGCTCTGCGCCACAGCACACACACACCATGTGTGGCTTATTTTGTGGGGAGAAACAGGCCCGTGGAAAACTCTGAGCTTCTTGATCTGTGATGCACAGGGAGGCCCAGCAGGCCCATGGGGTCAAGTTTGGGACTGGCCAGGGCTGGGGAGGGAGGGTCCCCGGGAAATGTCCTCACCAGGGGCCTTTGCTCACAAAGCGTCAGCAGCTTTGGCCCATTGGGCTCCAGCCGACCCCAGGCTCAGCTCTGCCAACAAAACAGGGCCTTTGCTCGTTGATGTTGGCTCCGGTTTGGGGGTTCAGACCAAGAGTCTGCGAGTGGGATTGCCAGGCAGAGAGTTGCATGCAGGTGACTGCCTTGGCCCACTGCCCCAAGCTGGATACACAGGTCTGAGGAGACACGAGGGAGCCCAGGAAGGGGACTCGGGGTGACTGACAGACACACACCCCAACCCTGGGAGTCCCTGGAGCTTACACGCTGGTGCCCGTGGCCACAGGTCAGTGGTCACACTCGGCCGAGCTCCCTTCTGGACAAGGCCTGGAGCAACCTGGCTGGGCCTATACCCCTCATCTTAGGCGTGTGCTGTCAGGGCCAGCTGCAGCGGGGCCGGCGCCTCAGCCCCTTCCCAAGTGGGTGGGGCAGGGACAGTGATGGGGGGGGCGTCCCTACCCAAGGCCCTGCTTCCTTCTCTGCTCTGGCCAGAGCCTTTCTGGCCAGCCGTGGGTCCTGTTAGCTCTGGGACCTTCTCTGACCCTTGTCTCCCTCCCACCCCCCAGAACCGGGGGCGGCTGGCGGACAAGAGGACCATCACCCTGCCCCCAACGCAGGTCCTGAAGAAGGAGCTGGCCCCCCGCTTCTTGGCCAGCGATGGCAACAGCGATGGGGGTGGCCCGCCCTGCTGGCGGCAGGCAGCCATGAAGAAGGAGGACGACCGGCCTGCCCGGGTGGTGAAGAGAAGGTAGTTCTGCCAGGCCAACCATGGGCAGGATGCCCATGACAGCGTGGATGGGGCTGTGGCGGGAGACGGGGAGGGGGCACGAGGATGGGTCTCCCAGCTCTGGAAGGCAGGGCCTGGCAGGCGCCCTTTGCCTGGGCTCAGAGGTCAGGTTCAGCTGGTCACCCACGGCCGCCTCAGCCAAGCAAACAGACGGTCAGCGCTGCCTGGGGACGGAGGGCCTGTGGCCTGCGTTAGGGCAGGGTTGGCAGGACACAGTGTGGCCATCCTCCTGGGAAGTGTACAAGTTCAGCCAGGAGCACCAGAAAGGGGTCTCTGGTTCTCCAGGCAGAAGACTCGAGGGAAGCTGGAGAGCCCCCGTGAGGGAGCCATGGCTGGGTGTGTGGGCAGGGGGCAGGCCAGAGGTCCTGCGTCTCTGGAGGCATCCTTGCTGTGGAGCATGTACGTGGAGCTCACCTGGTGAGGAAGCAGTGGAGGTGTGGCCTCGTGGGAGGGCGCACACCCTGGCATCCATCTGTCCTGAGTGGCTGTCCCTGCTGGGGCTGGGCCAGATGCTGGGAATGGGATCAGGGAGGCCAGCCCTGCTCCTCAGACTCCACCCTCACCCCTGCCCCCCTGCACCAAGGGCCGGTGGAGCAGCTGGATGCCGCAGGGCCATGTCTCGTGCCTGTGCTAGAGCCCGCGTGAACGGGTGTGTCCGTCTGCGCAAGGTGTGTTTCTGCGAGTAGGGCGGGGGCATTCTCGCTCCATTCCTCACGCCCTCCATGTCCAAATGGCGCTCATGCCGCTGTGTCATCACTGATGGCCGTCCCCCAGACTCATCAGAGACCGGCTCCCATCCCTGCCACCCACGAGTCCTGAGCCCAGAGCCAGGCAGATCCCAGGGGCCCAGCCCAGCTCACAGCCTGGTGGCTGTCATCAGGGTGCCCAGGGCTGCTGGGTATGAGGAAGGAAGTGGGGGGCTTGTCCCAGGCCTGAGGAGGGAGGTCAGAGTGAGGAACAATGGGGTCCGCTCCCACCTGGGCTAGGCAAGAAACGGGGCTAGGGGGCCTCCCAGAGGCTCAGCCCACTGAGCCCTCATGCAGGTTCTTTTGGTGGGCAGAAACCCTCCTGGCTCCCCTTCCAGGCTGGGGACCACCCTTCTCAATCTCCCACTCTCCCTCTCCTGGCATAGGCATTTGTCCATCCATCCATTTTTCCATCCATGCATTTGTGTGTCCCTCTGTCCTTCCAGACACTTACCTGTTCCTCCATTCATTTGTCCATGTCTACCTGCCTATCCATTTGTCTACCTGTCTATCCACCCATCTGTCTGGCCAGCATGCAATTCTGAGAACCTGTTTTTAGGCCCTTCTCCTTCCTGCTTATACTTTTAACATGTTTCAATTTCTCCCCTAGAACAACTCTCCAGGACCCCCAAGCCCCCCACTTTCTGGCCACGGTGCACTCTGCTTTGCAACCCCGTGTCCATGCCGCCCTCCTCGCTGCCCTCTTCTTCTGACCTTGGAACTTTGCAGGGAGACTGCTGTAGGGTTAGGTGCAGGGGACAGCTGTGTCTTCAGCCGGCCGCACCCTGGCTCCCTCCGCTGCCTCTGCTGGGAGGTGATTGCTTGCAGGAGACAGAGTTTGGGGGCAGCTTGGAACCCCAAAGCTGAAACCCAGACCATCTGAGCTCCTGGCAGGTGCAGGCTGGTTTTCCCGACCTGATCCCAGCCCGGTCCAGAGCAGCTGCCAGCGATTAGGAATTTGGTTTCAGTTGGATGAATAATGTGCAGAGGAGCCTGCAGCACCCCCCACCCCCAGCACAATGGGGTCCTCTGAGCTTCTCTGCAACAAGGAGAGAGAACAAGGATTTCACTGCTCTTCCCTATTCATTCATCCGGCCAAGGAGCTGAGCTTCCCGCCTGCGGGCCTGTCCTGCTGGGACCAGATGGTCCCGGGCTCTGGGCAGCCACCCCTTGTCCACTGCCCCAGGGCTGTGGGGCCAGCAGGGCACTGGACACAATCTGGGCCAGCTCCATTCCCACCATCTTGGGCAGCCAAAAACACATGCTCACATACCCTGCTGTCCAGGCAAGGTCCTGTGGCACTGACCTATGGCTTCTTTCCCTGCAGAGTCCACACCCACTGGGACGTGAACATCTCTTTCCGGGAGACGTCCTGCAGGTAGGATCCCTGGGCCAGCCAGGCCTCCCACCCACCTCGACAGCGTGGGCTTCCTCTGCACCTGCTCGCCAGCTTCTGGAGCCGCCCTCCTCCCCCCCGCCTCCTTTTCCCTTGTCTGTGGTCCATGTGTGTGTGTCTGTCATTCTCCACCACCAGTGAGAGCTGCTGTTGACCAAGCACCTGCTAGGTGTCAGGTTAGATGTGCACCGTCTGTGCTTTTCCTCCCCTGGCCTTGGGAGGGAGATTGAGGGACCTGAGACCAGGGCAGCAGCACAGTGGTGGGGGTCTGGGCAACCCAGCTTGGAGCCAGACTCCTTCCCCCTTCACTTGGTACTGGTTTTTTGAGCTCATCTGCCAAAGATGAGACTGCCACCTCCCCCTCCTACTCCTACAGAGAACTGCCAGGGCCACCCCGAAGGTGAGCATGGTGATACGTGGACAGGGTGTTGAAGAATGCATAGGAGTTCACTAGGGGGACAAAGGCGGACAGGGGATGTGTGCAGAGGTGTAGAAGATGAGCAGAAAGGGAGTTCAGGGAAGGAGGAGGACGTTAAAGGGCCGTAGGTGCTGGGCCTGTGGGCTTTGTGCTCCAGGCAAGCAGAGCCCCCAGGTGTCCTTACGGGGGAATGATGGGCCAGGTGTATGGTTTGGAAAAGGTCATTCCGAGGCTTGTGGGGGTCTGCCCTGGCCACGTGGATTCCAGGAGCTGGTGGAGGGAGGAGTGAGTCCAAGACTGGCAGGGAGATAAAGTGAGGGGACTTGATGGAAAGGGGGTGCTGGGGTCCTTGGGTGGCCAGCTGCAGAAGGTCTGGGCAAAGAACCCAGGAGCTGCAGTTTCTGGCTAATGGGGTCAAGTCTGACCCTGTGGCTTCTGGGGGAAACACACCAGAGAGGACCTGTCACAGCAGGGCAGTTGGGGTGCAGGGGTGCCTTCCAGGGGCCAGAGCTCGGGGGTGCCGGGTCGCAGCCTTTGTCCTCCCCACCCCCCAGCCCTGGCTCTGGGCCAGATGTGTTGTTATTTATGCTTCTGACAATGGCGGGATCTGGAGCTGAATTACAATAAAAAACATCTTTAAACTTATTTCCACCTCATTTTGGAGTTGTCAGCTCAACTGATCATTTTTATGAACCGTCATGGACATTGATGACATTTTACGAGCCTTTTACTTGGGGCATTACAGGATAAATTCGTCAGCGAGGCCAGTAGGGAAATCAAGGGCTGCCTTCTCCCACACGGGGAATGGCCCTCCCGCCCCAGGGCTTGGGGTTGAGGGAGGTCCGGTGTTGACCGCTGGCAGCCTGGGGTGCCCCTGGCCAGCGGCTGGCCTGACTGCAGGGTTATAAGGATTTTCTGGATTGTGCCGAAGGGGAAATGGCGATGCAGGGAAGAGCCAGGCTGCTGAAAGGACTGACGGGCCCTGGGCAGCTCTGTGCCCCAGCCCGCCAGCTGACGTGGCCCCCAGTGTCTGGCAGGGTGGGGGTGCTGGGGGGACGCAGAACCAGCTGCCTGGGCACCTATGGTACCTCCAGGCTCTGTCTGTCTTTGTCTCTTCCTGGCCCTGCCTGTCTGTCCTTCTGTCTCTGGGTCCTGCCTGTGTCGTCAGTCTCCATTCATCTATTTGTTTTCATTCATCTGTCTCCATCCATCTGTTTCTTTTTTTCTGTCTCCATCCGTTTGTCCATCCATCTCCATCATCTATCTGTCCCCACCCTCCTGTTCATCAGTCTCTGTCCCTCTGTCTGCCTCTGCAGCGGGCCTGGGCCTGCTAGGAGCGGCTGGCGCAAGCTGAGCCCGTCTGCAGGCTTTGCCCGGGTGCCCCCCGGCAGCCCACGCTCACTGCACCACTGTCTGCAGATGGGGCGTGGCCCTGCCCTGAGTGGCCAGGGGAGTGAGGAGGGGCTGCCAGGGAGGGGCTGGGGTCTGTCCTACGCCCTTGCCATCCTCCTTGGCTCTGGAGGGTCCCACCTTCTCCTCGTGTTGCCTTCCCAAGGGCTCCCTCCCCAAAACCCCCCTCACCCACCCATCCCAGGGCCCACCCTGCTGGGTGAGCCGAGTTGGTGCTGTCCCAGGGTCCCCGAGACCTTCACAGGCTCCATCCCTCATGGCGCAGGTGGGCAGCAGGCTTTTCCAGTGCAGGTCGCTGTCTGCAGTGTGAAGTTTCTGTGCGCTTCTTTATGTAATACCTGCATGATTCGTTCAGCAAGTAGCCAGGATAGGTTTCCCAGGGCCCGGCTGGGCTGGCTTGGAGCTTGCGGAGTGAAACCCAAGGCAGAGAAGCAGGGGTCTGGGGATGGTGGTCTCCCATCTGCTTCCTGCTGGGAGGGCTTCATCTGTTCCCGGATGCCCCACCCGCGGCCACAGCGGGTGCTGGTCCAGGACAGGACTTAGGCTGCAGCCGTCGCCTCACTTTTTCAGGCAGGGTCTGCAGCCCACGTCCCTGCGTGGTGCTGGGTGGGGGCTCGTGGACAGATTGCTGAGCCCCAGGGAGGGCCAGAGGCGGGTCCCGCGTGGCAGCAGCCCCCTCCCCGGTGCTGAGGCCAGCAGTTCTCTGACATTCTGCATTCATGAGGATGATAAAGGAGATGAGAAGCACTGCCAATTAATCCCATAAAGTACTTAGCCCACCCCACCTGCCCTCCTGCTTACGTGTCGGGGGTTGCCTTCTTTCCTCCGGGGGGTGGGACCTGTGCTTGGGTCTCCCAGAAGGCCTGGAGCCTGCTCCAGCTAAACCTGGAGTCTGGTGCTGAAAATGACCGGATTAGGGGCCAGCCCAGGATTAGCCCTGCTCCAGCCAGTCTGAGCCGGTGAGGGGGTGGGAGGGCTGGGGGCTATTTAACAAGGTTTGGGGCCGGGGTTCCCAGGTCGCTCTGGGGACATTCTATCTGCAGAGACCCAGCCCGGGAGTCTGCTCCATTCCAGGTGGGCTCGGGGGGGTGGGGGGGTGGGGGGGCGCTTGGATCAGTGACTCCCTCCTCACCTGCCTTCACACCTGACGTCCCATCACTCCCAGGCTATGTCTGCGAGGTGGCGGGAACCCTTCTCTGTGCCAACTAGGAAATGGGGTGGGGGCTGTGCCCGCTCAGGGTCCCTGTGGCCGCACACGCCCTTCTCTTGGGGCTCTGTGGATACAGAGTTGCACTGATTTAGCAGGAAGAACAAAAGCCAGGGGACAGAAGTTAAATCCACGCGTGCCTGGGGGTGGCAGCTCCTGGGCACAGGACCCAGGGGAGGGTTAGGGCATCAGGTGGCCATGGTGTGCACATCTCACAGGTGTGTGCACATGTGTGTGCAGGTGTGTGTGCACACATCTCATTGGCTGCAGGAGTTTGGTCTGAGCCTCTTTTTCCTTATTTGGAGAAATTAGGGGCTGTTTCTCTCAGGGGTGCCGCATGTTCCTGACAGAGCACCCGGCACGTGTGGCCTGCGTGTGTGGTCGTTCGCATCCTCTGGAGAGCCGGCCCCACAGGAGCAAGCACCTGCACCTGCCAGGCCTTGCCAGCCGCCCTCCACGGCAGGGGCAGGACCAGACGACGGCAAGGGCCTGTGCCCAGCAGAGACGGGGAGGTCCCAGGCAGGGCAGGCCACCACACGCACTGACGTGTTCCTCTCGGGCCCCACCCACCCTCCCTGTCTCTTCCCTGCAGCCAGGACAGCGACCTTGCCACCCTCATATCCAGTGTGCACCGTAGCCGCCACCTCGTTATGCCCGAGCACCAGAGCCGCTGCGAATTCCAGAGAGGTGGTGTGGAGGTCGGCCTGGGGGCCGCAGGTGAGGTGCCTGGGGCACTGGGGTGGGGGGACCCATGGCCTCTTGGCTGAGGGCAGCCCCCAGCGCCTCCGGAGCCTCTGCTCAGTGCCCTGGACGCCACCCCCAGCAGCCTTGGCCAGCGGCCAGGGAAGCCAGCCAAGGAGGCGGAGGTGGCGGCTGGCTGTCCCCCGGGGCTCCACGTGATGGTAATTGTGTTAATCCTGGCCAGGCAGGCAGGAGGCGGAGGCTCCACCACGGCGGCTGCTGTGGAGGGGCTGGGAACGGCCGAGGCCCCTGCCACCCGTCCATAGAGGGGACATACAAGCGCCCAGACACGCAGTGGGCCAGCCCATGTGCACACCCCTTGAGGGGAGGGGGCCTATCACTGACTTCTGCAAGGGTAGAGCTCCTGGAACCCCTGAGGAGGGCTAGAGGCAGCAGCAGCCCGGCCTGAGGAGCTCAGGGGAAGGGGGCAGCTCTGGGGACCCTGACCCTCCCCAGGGGAGCAAGTGGAGGGGGGCTTGGCCTGGACGGGCCACTGTGAGGGGGTGGGTACCACTGGGCTGTGGTTGCAGGGCAGGGTGGGTGAGAGGGCCTGGGGGCCCCTTGCCATCCTGAGGTCCCCAGGCAGGGGTCTTTGTGGCTGTGACTGCAGTTCTCGGGAAGGCAGGGAAGGGTGGTCTGCCATCCTGAGACCCCTGAGCATCCCACCAACTCTGGCCTCTGGTGTCTTCACCTCAGAAGGCCTGGGGGTGGGAGCTGCTCTGAAGCCATGGTGGAGGACGGCCAAGCAGGCAGCTGATAAAATCTAATTGCCCCATCGATCAGGCGGAGCCATGGGAGCCCCTTAATGATTGAGATATTCTGAGCCCCCCACCCTGCACACAAAGTCTCTTCATGCAAACAGGCTGGTGGGCATGCCTGCAGCTTGTGCGCTGTGCAAAGGCCATACCCCGGGTGTGCAAGATCGCACCCCGAGTGTGCACGGCTGCACCCCGAGTGTGCAGGGCCCCGCCTGCTCCCAGATGGGTGCACGGGGTTGGGTCTCACACCACCCATGCCCAGCTGGCATCACCCTCTCTCTGTCCTGGGGCGGGGCCTTGTGCCCGCTGCCATTGGTGTCCCACGCTCTCAGTGTGCCCTGTGCGGGTTCCACATGGGTGTTCCCTGCCCTGAAGCTGCAGACCCCCGTGGCAGACGCTCCCACCTACCTGCAGCCTCGGGACTGGGTCTCAGCGGGACCCCTTCTGCACCTCAGGCAGCACCTCCCCAGGCACCCCCTCTGGCCAGAAGGGTGGGGAGTCTCCCTGCCTGGGAGCTTGGAGACATCCCTACTCAGGGACAGCCCCTTCTCCACAGGCCTGACCCTAAAGGGTGTGTGTGCAAACCCCCTGCAGCCCCTGATGACACCGTGAAAAGCGGGGTGCAGCCCCAATTCCTGCCCTGTTCTGCTAGTGTCTGCAGCCCCTCGGGGGCCCTCTGCTCGTATTACCCCCATCCCCAGCGCTGCCAGGTGTCCCCGAAACCACAGCCCGTCCTGCCAGGTCTGGCCACCCTTTTCTGCCACTGAGGTTGGGTCGCCAGGTGGCAGTGGGGACCCCGTCTCGCTTCAGGGCAGCACTCGGGCCTGGGGCTGGGCCGGCTGGGCTGCCCGTGGGGCCTGTGGAGGCAAGGTGGGCCACAATCAATAAGTTATTAGCACCATTCTGTCAGCTGTAATGTGGAGATTGATCGGCTGCTCTGGCCTGCTGCTCGCATTTCCCGGCCTGATAAAAATGACAGATTAAGGGAATAAGAAAAAGGAATTAAGCTTCAGAGCTGATGGTGGGGCTTCCGGGGCGAGCTTGGGAGCCCCATTCACTGGGGCATCACGGTGGGCCTGGGTCACAGAGGGGCAGCACCCTCACCCCACCCTCCAGGAGGTCTCGTGAGGATGGAGGATGGGGGAGGGCAGAGGTGGGGGGCCGGGCCTGGGGAGGCCTCAGGAGACTCCTGGGGCATGGGGGTCAGGTGGTCCCAGGGCAGCTGGGTGCTGTGGGTGGGGTGGACGGACGAGTGCAATTTTGGACGTGGGCAAAGCATCTCTGGGTCCAAGTAACGGTCCCGAGAGATGGGGCTGGGCCTTGCCATGTGCGCACGGCTGGCAGGGGGGTGGGTCAGTCACTGGGTCCCTGCTCCCTGCCCTCAGCTGTGTCCCAGGAGGGGAAGGTGGCTCCTGGCAAAATCGAAAGCATCTTGTTCTTCCCCAGTAAGACAGTGGGGGCTCTAGTTTGCACGCGAGACTAGCAGAGGAGCCTGTGGGCGAGGCCCTCACCCATACCTCCCACAGCCCCCACACGCACCCCTGTGCCTGCCCCACCCCAGCAGCATGTCCTCTGGGGTCCAGATCCTCCCTCCCAGCTCACACCCTCCCACAGGTGACCTGTTGGGCAAGAGGCTGGGCCGCTCTCCCCACACCACCAGCGACTGTCCTTCAGAGAAGAGAACCCGAAGCGAGTCCCCCCCAGGTGGGAGCCCAACCCGGGGGGTAGGTCCCTATAGGGGGGATTCTGCAGGGCAGGGACTCCCCTCGGCAGCATTCTAAGGGAAGCCCCTCACCACGTGCCCCGCCCCCCGCAATGCAGAGACTCTGCTGCTGCCAGAACTGGGGTCCAGCATGGCCCCCGAGGACCACTACCGGCGCCTCATGTCAGCATTGAGTGAAGTCAGCAACTTCGAGGACCCCCAGCGCCTCTACCACCTGGGTCTACCCAGCCAAGGTATGCCCCCCAGCCTACTTCCCCTCACAGAGGTGGTTGGCACAAAAGCAGGGAGTGCATGAGGGTCAGCTGGGCCCCAGGAGCCTCTCAGAGGTGGGCAGTGGGGCAGGGCTGTGCCTCCTGCTAAGGCAGCTGCTTATGGGGGGGGCAGTCATCCTTCAAACGCCCCTTCCCACCCGCTTGTCCCCTGCTGGCCACGCCTTGCTGTCTCACTTGAGCTCAAGCCCCAGGAGCTGTTTTCAGCACACTGCATTTTACCGAGGAGGAAACAGTCTCGGGCAAGGCAACTTGCCCAGGAGAGGGAGGGACAGACCCTGTCGTCTGCGTCTTTCTGCTCCCACCGAAACCACGCAAGCGCGAGTCAGTGAGCACGTGTGCCCTGTGCCAGCAGCTGGACGCTCAGGCCTGGTGCAGGTGCCAAGGCGGAGAGACGGGGGGCAAAGACGGGGAGCCCTGAGACAGGCCTGAGAGGTCACGGAGATGGGACCAGGCAGCAGTCGGGGTTTGGCCCCTCACTGGCTCAAGAGGGCCCAGCTGCAGGCACCGTCCGTCTGTCCATCCTGGCCTTTACACCGACACTGCTTGTGGCCACCCTCCATGGGCTGCTTGAAAGCCTCATCCACCGCGGTTCTGGGGAGAGGAGGGCTGGGGCTCTTCTGACTGGAGCTGTGTGGGGGACTCCGGGAAAGGGGCAAGGTTTCTTCTTACAGGAGGCAGTCCCCCAGGGCAGCCCAGGCACCAAGAGCCTGAATAATTCACCAAATGTTAATAATTTAAAAATCTTCCTTTTTAATTGCCCACCCTGCCCGGGGCCTGCTCTGCGGCCAGCAAGAGGGAGGGGGCGCGCAGCGGCGGGCGCGGGGCTGCCAGTCGCCCCCCTCGCTCCCCCTCCAGCGCAGCCGCCTGTAAATAACCACGGCCTCCCGCGCGGGGGGCGCGGGGGCGGCGGGCCCGCTGGGATCGATGCAGGCGGCCGCGCCGGCCTGGCTCTGCGGGCTGGCATCCGGCCCGGGGCAGGCGCAACCTCCGCTTTTCGGGTAATTAATTTATAAACAGCGGTGGCGGCTGAGCCTGCACAAGCGGGGGTTGAGCGAGGAACTCAGGCCCTGCCCTGAGTGGAATGGAGGCTGCAGGGGTGAGGGGAGGATGGGTCAGAGTGAGCGTGCCTGCATGTGCTGAGTGTGTCCGCGTGTGGTCACACTGGGAGTGCCGGGGTATGGGCACGCATGTCCCCTTCTCAGTATGTCGCCTCCATCCTTGCCAGCTGTCTGGGGTATAGGGGGGATCTGTGGAAATCTCCTGCCTTCCTGCCTAGCAGCAGCCTCAGAGGCAGACCCGGGATGGGCTGGGGCCCCATCCGCCCACCACCTCCTGGCCTCCTGGAGCTGGGTGTGCCCGCACTTTTGGACCTCGGCACAGGCCCCTTCTCTCACGCTTTCCATCCAGCCCTTGCCTGGACACCGGGTGGCACATCTGCAGCCTCACTCTTGCTGCCCCTGCCCCCAACACTCTGTGTGGGTTGACCCTCCTAGGGTGCCCTTTCCCCTCCCCTCCCCTCACTCTGGTTGGTGCCATGCCCACCTAACTCCCTCCTCCCCCAACCCCCAGCATCTTCTAGCCTTTGTTGCATTGAAATGACTGTTTCTTCTGCCCTGGTGCATGCTGCTTGCCTTTCTGTCCCAGGGCCTGGCGCATAGTAGGGCCAGTCTGAGGACCTGGTGTCTTGGGAGGAGAGTTGTTTACTCCCTGGGGAGCTAAAGTCCAGGGATCCCAGTCTCTGGGTCATGTTTGTTGCACCCCCCCCCCCCAGATCTTCAG
>JAQZBX010012232.1:0-18870 GCA_029593785.1 Cabassous unicinctus | reverse complement strand
GGGGGAGACAGGGAGTGAGCTGACAGGAAAGGCTCCATATTCTCTGCTTGCTTCTGGGCTGCAGAGCTGGGGTGGGGCAGGGTTATCCCCCGATTTCCACAGGCTGGGCCGCCTGGCTCCCCTTTGCTGATACAGGTGCACAGGCCCTCCCATGTGGGCATAGAGTGCCCCGAGCATGCCAGGCTCTGTGCTCCGTGCTGGGCTTAGGCTCCAGAAGGGCAGGGCAGGGGTGACCCCAGCTTCCACTTTGGGGGCCTCTGGGACAGCCAAGGGCCTCACTCCCTTCAGAGAGACTGGGCAGTCCCAGGAAAGGGGCATGTGGTGGAGGCAGAAGGCAGACGAGGGGAGCAGGATGAGGTTTAGAGAACCCAGAGTTCAGGAGAGGGCCCGCCAGAGGACTCGAGTCAGGGCGGGCACACAGAGTGGCTGGCCCAGAAGTGGCCACGGCGCATACTTAGCTTCTGGAGTCGACCAGGCCCGCGTGGGGTTGAGAGAGGAGGAAGCGGGAAGGCTGGGGCTTCCTAGGCTGCGGATGGGTTGGGGTACGAAGAGCCGGGCCGCGGGGTGCAGCTGCTGCACCCCCGAGCCGCCCCCGCCAGCCCAGAGGCAAGTCTGCAGCGGCCTCCGCAGCTGCCCGGATTGCGCCTCATTACGCCCCGCCCGGGCCCGCAGGGTCCACGGGGGGCGGTCGACGCAGCTCCCCTGGCAGGCCCTGCGCGGTAATTACCGCTGCAATCGCGCCCGCCGCCCGCCGGGTCAGTGCCTCCGCGCCGCCGCCCGAGATTAATTGGCGCCGCCAGCGGGGACGGGGGCGGCGCGCAACCCGGAGCCATAACGAGAGGCGCATCGACCGCCCGCCAGGCCAGCAATTAGGGAGGCGGCCCCAGTAGGGGGGCCGCGGGGGCGGTTCCGGGGATGGCTGTCTGGGGGGACGGGTAGCTCGACCCTGCGCAGCGCGCCCTCACCGCCCTGCCGCCCACAGGGAGCTGTCTCATCCGCCTCCCCTGCTGTCGCCGCAGAATGCCCCGCACATCACCCTGGGCCCCCACCTCAGGCCCCCCTTCCTGGGGGTGCCCTCGGCTCTGTGCCAGACCCCAGGTGAGGAGCAGGTGGGCGCCCTGGGGAGCCCCTGACAGCCTGCAGCGCGAGTCCGCCCGTCCCGACCTTCGGGTCCACGGCCGCCTCTGCCCGGCGGAGCCAGGGGCAGATGGGGCGCACAGAGCGGGCTGACGCTGCGGCTTGTGCCCCCCGCCCCAGGTTACGGCTTCCTGGCCCCCGCCCAGGCGGAAATGCTCGCCCGGCAGCAGGAGCTCCTGCGGAAGCAGAACCTGGCCCGGTAGGTGCGGCGCAGCAGCAGGAAGGGGTGGCAGTGCCCACCCCCCACTGACGCCCCTGCTGCCTCTGCCCTCCCTGGCCCAGGCTGGAGATGTCGGCAGAACTGCTGCGGCAGAAGGAGCTGGAGAGGCCACAGCTACTGGGGCCCGAGCCCACCCTGCGCCCCCCCGACAGCGCCGAGGAGCTGCAGCGGCGCGGGGCCATGCTGGTGCTGAGGCACAGCTCTGCACCGCTGCTGGCCCTGTCCCCCCAGGGCCCCCCCACCCCACCCCGGGAGCCCGCCCGCCGAGCCCCCCGGAAAGGGGGCCCCGGCCCAGCCTCAGCTCGGCCGAGTGAGTCCAAGGAGACAACAGGGGCTGGGCTCTGGGTGCAGGATGGCCCTAACGACGAACCCAAGGACTCCGATGGAGAGGACGCGGAGTCTGCAGCTGTGGGAGGCCGGGGCCCCACCGCAGGCCAAGTCCCGGGTGGAGGAAGGGCCAGTGCTGAGGGCAAGGGACACCTCTCAGGGTCTACACTGCCCGTGGGCCTGCCCTACACCGTCAGCCCCTGCTTCCACACAGGTGGGCAACCCCCAGCCCTTGGAGGGGCCTTAGGGAGGAGGTGGGGGGGGCAGGCAAAGGTCAGCAGTCAGGAGTGGGTGTAGGTTGTAATGTACCCCCCCCATTCAGGTGTCACAGGGGGACTCTTAGAGGAGGCAGCCCCTAACCCTGAAGATGTGAGCAAGTGGACCGTGGATGACGTGTGCAGCTTCGTGGGAGGGCTGCCTGGCTGCGCAGAGTATACCACGGTGAGGGGCTGGGGGCCAGGGGCTGGGCTAGGCCCCGCCCTCTTTGCATCTGCCTGGTACAAAGAAGCTTTTCTTTCATCTGAAATATTCTCTGCGAGTTGCAGTCCCATCCTTCTTGGCTACTCCCTCAGGAAACTCTTACACCCCCAGGAGGTGGGAGTGACGGGCAGACTGCCCTTGCTGAGGGGGAAGGGTCCTAGTGAGTGCAAGGCTCCCTGCACTCAACCTGATGCCCCTTCAGGTCTTCAGGGAACAGGGGATCGACGGGGAGACCCTACCACTGCTGACGGAGGAGCACTTGCTGACCACCATGGGGCTGAAGCTGGGGCCAGCCCTCAAGATCCGAGCCCAGGTGAGTCGCTGGGGAGTGGGGGGTGGGAAGAGTCCTCCCAGCGGGGGTGCAGAGCCTGCAGCCTGGCCTCGCCCCCAGGGGCCACGCAAGACACCCACCCAGGCCCGCCTCTGCAGGTGGCCAAGCGCCTGGGCCGCATCTTCTACATGGCCAGCTTCCCCGTGGCTCTGCCGCTGCAGCCCCCGGCCCTGCGGGAACCTGCATGTGAGCTCACAGGCGGAGAGCAGCCTTCATCCCCAGCAACAGCCGCCTCCCCCTATGGGGGGGGCCACGCCCCCGTGGGCCAGGCCTCACCCAAGCAGGAGAATGGGACAGCAGCCCTGCTCCCAGGGGCCACAGACCCCACCCAACCTCTGTGCTGAGCCAGTGGGCAGCTCAGGCCTGCAGCCCCTTGGCACCCTTGGCACCGGCTGCTCTGTGCTTAGGAACCTCTCCTGACAACCTATTTTTCCTTCTGGTTTTGGACGCAAAACACACAAGGTTTTAAAAGGAAACATGCGTCTTAGGAAAGGAATGCAGTTCCAGACTTGTGGGGGCAATGGCAGCCAACAGCCCTGGGGCCTGCCTCCGATCCCAGGACCGGGCCTCTGCACCCCCAGGGCTGCAGAAGTGGACAGAGGAGGCAAGAGGCCAGCAGGGAGGCTCCCTCTAGACGGACCTGTAGGCTCTGGGCATCCCGAAGTCAGAAAAGGACCAGAGCCTCACCCCAGGGCTGCTTCCTTTCCTGACCCTGCCTCTGTGGGCAGGGTCCATGGCGCCGACTCCCATCCCTGAGGAACTGGCACAGCTTTGGTACGTTTGATCTTTATGCCACAAAAATAAAGCCCTGTCTACATCTATCCTCCCCGCACTGTCTGGGGTGTTGGGGGTCATAGGCCCAGCTCAGTGCTGGCCAGGATGCCTGTGCACCCAACACGCGGTGGGACCCCGAAGCAGCAGCCTCCACGGCCTGTGGCGCTCCAGGGGGCCTCAATCCTCCTCGGAGAGCTGCAGGTCCTCCAGCGTGTCCTCCGGCCCCTGGGCTAGCAGCTGCAGCTCCCCAGGGCCCAGCCTCACCGCTGTGCCTCCATCTGCAGGGAAGGGGAAGACCACATAAATCTGCTTTATCAGGAGGAAGGCAGCCTGGGGAGTTACTCATCACTAATTAACCTATCAGTGCCGCTGCTGCTGCTGGCTGCCAGGGCTGATGAGGAAGGAGCAGCTGGCCTGGCATCTCCTGCAGCCCTGCCCAGCCCCCAGCAGCCTGGGGCTCCTGGCCAGAGGGGAGCACTCACCCTCCATGTCGCTGACTCCCTCCTCTCCGCTGCTACTGCTGGCGGCATCCTCCTCCTCAACTCTCAGGGACTGAAGCGTCCCTAGGGACCAAGGAGAAGGATCTGTGTGAGTGACACCCACCCCCACGGACCCCCCAGGGCATGGAGTGGGAGGGAGCTCCACCAGAAGAGCCCCAACAGTCCCACAAGGTTTCAGCACATGCCCCCCAGTGCTGGGCCCCACGTTACCCATCCCAACGGTCACCAGTGCCCCTCCCAACACGGGGCACAGCCGCTCTGCACCCCTCTCCAGGAAGTCTGACGCCTCCTCCTCGCCGCTGTCCAGGTCAAAGAGGTCCTTGAGTGCCTTCCTGTCCTCATCCTTCCTGTCCACCACCTTCTGCCGCTTTATTTCTGGGAAGTTCAAGTCTTCCAGCTGGAAGAACCAGAAGCAGGGTAGGGCGGTGGGCAGGAGGCCGAGAGCCCAGACAGAAGTGGCCCCCACACCCCTCACCCCCGGCGCCAGCACCCCCAGCAGGCACCAGCCTCCTGCTTTTCTCCCCACTCCCAATCCCCGCTCACTTCCCAGTGTCCAAGCACCAAAAACCCCCCACGCAGCCCACGGCGGGTAGGGTGTGCCTGTCTACACTGCCTGCTGCTGCACCTGGACAAAAGGCCCCTTCTCTACTCTGCAAGCCCAGGGCACATCCGCACCCCACCCCAGAGGGCCTCAGCCCTAACAGGTGTCCCAACTCTCCCCGACTCCCATTTGACCCTGCTTTGGAAAGTTCCTGGCCCCCACAGTCACAGCTGATTCCCGTGAGGACACTGGCCTGCCCAGAGGCCCTGCCTTTCCACTCCCAGGACCAACAGACACAGCAACAGGACAGCATCCCAAGTCACCCCTTCCAGGCCCACTGGCCAGGCCAAGTCAAAGGTCTTTGCCTCCTCCCCACCTGCCTTCTGGTGCCTAAAGGCTGACCCAGGAGCAGAGGTCAGTCCAGCCACTCTGCTCCCCAGGACAGCGCCCACACCTGAGCGGCTAGGGGATCCAAGCCGAGTCTCCCCAGCAGCCCCCACCGCCAGGCCATGGCTGCTCCAGGCACACGGCCTTACCCGCTCTTTGCCACTGATCTCCAGCTGGATTTCCCGGTCCCGCAGCTTCCTCCAGTGGCTGTAGTACTTGGCGAGTGGGGTCCCCTCCTCCCGAGTCCGTTTCTCCCAGACATCCTGAGGGGAGGGTCCCGTCCTTACTCAGCAAAGCCTGAGCACACTGGACCCTCAGTCCAGGTAGACATGCCCACCCTCCACCACCGTGCCACCCCCAGCCACTCCCCAGGCCCAGACGCCCCTGGGGCTGACCACGGCCTGCTGGTCAGACACGCCGAAGGTGGCCCTCTGGCGGCAGCTGCGAATGTGCTCGGTGTTCTCCTGCACCTTCTCCAGCAGCTGACGGACCTGCCGGCAGTAGTTTGCCACCTTGCACTCTCGGAGGAAGGATTTCAGCTGCAGAGGAAGGGAAGGGCTCAGGGCCGCGTCCCCACTCAGCCCAGGGCCGTGCAGCACCAGGCAGGTGCCCGGGAGGCCCTCACCACGGTAGGTAGCAGGCGCGAGTCCTGTTTCAGAGCCAGAGTGCACAAGTGTGTGCATGGGGGCTGATACGGTACTTCTACACCCCCAGCCATCAGGGTCACAAAGCAGGCTTCCAGGCCCGTGGGTGGCTGGAGGGCTACAGGCAGGGAAGCCTAACCTGCTCACAGACCAGGTAGACAAGCTAGGGCAGAGAAAACCTTTCCACACAGCCTTCAGACCAGGGCCAAGAACTGCAGCCACATCCAGCCAAGCGCCTGTCAATAAAGCTTTATTGACACACAACTGTGTGTGCTCACTTTTGAGTCACCTGTGACTGCTTTTGCACTTCAAAGGAAAGTAAGGCAGCCACGAGGACCCCACGAGCTGCAACAGCTCGCGATCTGGCCCTTTGCCAAGAATACCTGCTGAGCCTGCTCTAAACCGCACCCCCTGGGATCTCAAACCCAAAAACAGGCACCCTTGAGGGCCAAGACAACACACAAAAAGGCAGAAGCTGCTGGCCCCACACCGTGCACGTGTGCATGCAGCTGGGCACGCTGTGCTTGCACATCCACATGCATCTGCGCCCCCCCCACCATCTTCCCACCATGCAGGCCTGTGGTTAGCGGGGCTGATGCCAAACAGGGCAGCAGTGCCCCCTTCCCTGTGAAAGGCGCCAGCTTCCCAGGATGGGGAGAGCTGGGATAAAAGCAAACGGGCCAGTGGGGTGCGAGCAGCAGACCTAGGAAGGGGCAGAAACTGCCCTCCCACCCCCAGCCCAGTCGTTCCTAGAGTGAGGCTGCCAGAACCACGCAGGAGAAACACACCAAGGCTAGGCCATGAGGCCTGGCCTGCCTGGTCCTGGAGCCCCCATAGCTGTCCAGGAAAGCTCTCCCACTGCTCTTACTGAGGCTGCGGCAGACTTGGGGCAGCCCTGGGGAGGAGCCCCAGGCCACCCGGGAGGCTGAACCCCTCACCAGAGCAGGCTGCAGCCCCCGTGACCACCCCCCTTTGCGCCTGACACGCCTTGGACACCATGGGACCCAGCCCCAGGCAGAGCCAGGGGTCTGGCTGCTGGCCCAAGTGGTCAGGACGCAGACCTGCAGGATGGCGGGCAATGCCAGCTCTGGGAACGCGATGCTGTGGGCCTGGCCGTGGAAGTACTCAAGGCTGAGGTCGTACAGCTGCTCCAGCAGCCCGTCCTGTGGGTGAGGAGGGAGACCAGGGCTCAGGACCTGGGGCTGCTTCCCACCACAGGCCACCGGGTCAGCCAGTGCTCCCCGGCCCTGCTGCATCCAGGGGCCAGTCAGGCTTGCCAGTCCTCCCACCCCAGGAGACCCGTGTGCTCCCACGTGGCGCGCGCTCCTTGTGGTCAGCACCTCTCCACTCCCACCCACCTGCCCATCTCTGCAGCCACCCCCTCTGCCGCCCTGACTATAACCCCCACCCAGGACACTGCCCTTGGGCACCCTCCCCAGGAGACGAGGACCCTCACCCGGTACGCCTTCTCCTGCAGGTTGGTGTGGGACAGCTTTAGAATCACAGCAAAGTTGAGGGGCTTGGAGCTCATGCGCCCCGGCTTCCTGTTGAAGTCAACTTGCTGGAAGACCTGCCGCAAAGGCACATCCTGCGGTTACGCTGCTGCCCAGGACCCGGCCCCCGTGGTGAAGCCACCCAGGCCAACACCCACCAGTGTGGAAAACCAGGAAGACTCCACATGCTGCTTCCCCCCAGCACCCTCAACCAACGGTCCTCACCAAGGGCAAAGTGTGCTAGCCCTGCCCCTAGCCCCCTGGGTCCTCGGGCTGACAGAAGACCAGAGACAAGCAGCCAGGACGCCAGGCAGCCCCAGACAGCCCCTCATGGAGGCCACTGAGCTCCCAGCCACACGGGTGTCTGGGCTCAGAGTAAGAGGACCCCAAGGGAATCCTTTCGTCCAGCAGGGGCTGGGCTCCGTCACAGCAGGCAGGATGAGTGGGCATACTCCAGGCTGCAGAAGCACCAGCCCTTCCCCACCCATCCACTGGGCCAGGAAGCCACAGGACGAGCCTCCAGAAACCAAGAAGGGTTCCTCTGGGGCCACCATCTCTCCAAACCTCATCACACATGACTGCCTCCAACGACTCGGCCCTGAGACCTGCTCCCACACTCGTTTTGCAGCACCAGCCACAGGGCCCATGGGAAGGAAGGGGCTGCATGGGGTGGCAGGGAGCACAGGCACAGGCAGGCCTGGACTCGGCAGCCCCTCCGGCATTCTGCAGACACAGCCCGAGGCTACCCACGAGGGCCTCAGGCTGCCCAGGAGAAGTCCTTCCCCCATCCCAACAGCCCCGGGCCGCCTAGGGGGAGCCCACCCTGGCCTCTCAGCCAGAAGCCCTTCGCGTGGGGGCCCTGGGACGGGCAGACCAATGCTCCCCAGGTGTGTGGGGGGCAGCCTGAGGGTGGGGCACTGTGAGGGGCCAAGGGAGACCCACATGGGGAGGGTTCCTACAGAGCCCCCACGCTGCTGGAAGATGCTCGGCAGCTGAGCCTGGCTAAGGCCAGTGAGAACGGCCACGGAGGCGGCCAATGATAAAATGGCCCTTAACCTAGCCCGGCTCAGCCAAGGGCCGCCTGCCCAGCGAGCAGAGGGCACAGAGGCCCTGCGAGCTGTTTCTGCAGCCATGATTTGCTTCCCCTGGAAAAGTGGCAACAGAGTCCATGTCACCTGGGGATGGGAAGGCCATGCTGGACCAACTGAGCAGAGCCCCTGCCCTGCGGGGAGAGCTGGGATGCCCCTGGCCTATCAGTACAAAGGCTGCTCAGGTGAAAGCCAGCCAGGAACAGAGAAAGAGACCAGCAGCATACGAGACACTAGGGGACCACAGGCAGAGCGGTGGACAGACGCCCAGAGGGCTGACGCAGGACACACACAGGCCAGGGGGCCACAGCAGAGCGGACGGGAGCCCCCAGGGCGTTTACAACAGCTCAGAGCCGGAGCGTTGGCCTTGTGGGACTGCATCAGGAAGATGCCTTCCGCTCCCTTCCTACCCGGCGGGGTGGCACGGCGGCTTGCAAACAACAGCAGGGGATGCTCCAGGGAGGGAGGGACAGTGGAGTCCCGAGGAGCCGGACCAGGCCTTGCCCACCAGAGGCTTTCTTGGCACTGGACTCCAGCCTTCTACGCGCCCGAGTGGGGAGCACACACAAACACACAAACGGGCATGTGCACACCGCCGTCAGACAGGGCTGTGCAGAGGAGACGGCACGGTTCTGGAAGCCCAGGCCTGGACCCCGCCGCACCTGTGCCGGCTAATCCTGGGCCAGAGCCGTGTGGTCTCGGGCCTGCCCTGACGCGTGAGGCCACGTCTACTGGCACACGATCCAGCAGGTTGGCAGGATCCACTCCTGTTGCTGACAAGCAACCGCCAGGGCCCAGAGGTCGCAAACGAGTTCCCTGGAGAGAATGCGGGCGCCGCCCACTCACCTCCAAGATGAAGGGCAGCACAGGGATGAACATGCCCGTGCTCTCCGACAGCAGCGTCAGGGCGCGCACGCAATGCAAGCGCAGCGGGTAGAAGCGTGCCGTGGGGACCAGCCTGGGGACGACAGGGAAGGATGAGCAAGGGCCCTTGGGGGGCCCGGGAAAGGCAGGTCCAAGCTCCGTGGAACGGCAAAGCAGGACTCGTCTCCCCCTCGAGCTCAACCTCGGGGCTTGGCTTCAGGGTCACTGCCTACCCCACCCCCACTTTTACCGTTTCAGGGGGGGGCGCCCACCACCCCCTCCCTCGCCTCCCTCACCTCCCTCTGCTGTCAAGACGCCTTCAGCACAAGTCCTTTCCCAACCTGGGCCATCCTGGCGAGGCCAAGAGCAGAGGCAGCACTTGGAGCCACTTGCCCGCTCAGGGCTTTACCCTAGCTCCAGGATGCCCCCCACATCTCGACCCTCCAGGGCAGCCCCACAGCACCCTGACCCCTACCCCCTCTCCACCCTCGGGGCCCAGCCAAGCCCCCGACTCACTTGATGCAGCCAATGATGACTTGGGAGAGGGGGTAGACCAAGGGCTCAAGGGCCTCGCTGGGGCGGGCAGAGCTCAGCACACGGCACCACAGGTGGAGGCAGTGCACGTACTGCCAGTTGTACACGGCCTGGCGCGTCTCCTGGAGGGACAAGGCGACGGGGGGCTGGCGAGGTACAGTGAGCCTGCGGGTGCCCAGCAGCGGCGCGCCTCCTCACTGCCTGTGGGACCCTCCTACAGAGGGTTCTGCCTTGACTGCCCCACACAGAGCAGCCCGGCCCCCCGGCACCTTCTTCCGCGTGGCCATGGCGTTGCGCAGGTGGATGGCAAGCTGGCGGATGTAGAGGAAGATGTGCTGGTAGGAAACGCCCGTGTCCAGAGTAAGCATCTCCGTCAGCGTCCGCTGCATGAAGCTGATCGCTGGCAGGGCACCGGGGGAGGTGAACTTGCAGTTCTTCACGTACGTGATGTACATTTGCTGCAGAAGACCCCGTCAAAGCTGATGCTAGAGCCTGCCAGGCCGAGGACCCCCGCCAGGCTCCAAGCCTGTCTTTCAGAACCCTTGCCCCACACAAGCAGCACAGCCTGGCTGCTACAGGCCCCTCCCCTCCACAGAGCTCCTCAGGCCTAAGAAACTAATGGTAACGAGAGATGAATGGCTGTGCAGGAAACGAAGAGAAGCCTGGGGTCACAGTGCAGCAAGGCCCAGCCTCCTCAATGACTGTCACTACCCCACCTGTTCTGAGCGAGGAGCTGCGGGGTCCCGGGGCCATCCAGAGCAGCAGTGCCGGCCAGGGGCACTGATCACAGAAGCAGGCCACAGCCCCCTCAGAGCTACCTTGAGAACGGGGCTCAGGAACGTGTCCTTCTTGTGCCGGCAAACTCGGACAAGAACCAGGAAGGCCAGCACACGCAGGGTCTCCTCACCGGCACTCCACAAGACCACCATCCTCTGAGGAGGGTGAGGACATCACCGCCTGCCCCCAGTCCAGAGGCGCCTGCAGGAAGGAGTGGGAGCAGGCAGCCTCCTCTCAGGAGCCCCCTCCCAGCTTCCCTCAGGGGCAGCAGACAGTCCTCCCCAGAGCACCCAGGCAGGTGGGTACGAAGAGTGCAGAGAAGAACAGTGCGGAGGCCTCTACTGTCCCACACACGCCTGAACCAAATGAGCATGAGCTCATGTGCAAGAAGCACATCTCGCGGCGCCTGTCAAGACAGCAGAGAGCCACCTGGCAGAGCACGGCCTCACACAGAGAACCCAGGGGTCAGGGTCAGGGAGCAGGTGTGCGGAGCCGGCGGGGAGCCCTCCCACCTTCAGCAGCATGCGGCACTGCTTGGGGAAGGTCAGGTAGTAGGGCACCACATGGCTTATGTGCTGCAGGACGGCCGCTGCCACCGTCGCCTCTGTCAAGCAGGTGACCAGCTGGGAAGGAGAAGGGAGAAGACACTGAGGACCCAAGTCCACCCACAGGCCAGGCCTGAACCAGCAAGGAAGGGGCTCCACAGGAGTGTCAGGCAGGTGCTAAGGACCTCCCACCCCTCCCCCCGGCCCAAACCACACCTGTATGACCGAGCTCAGGTAAGCCTTGATGTCCAGACGTAGCTTCCCCCAAAGCGGACTGCTGGCCGGCTGCACTGGCCTGCAGAGAATCCCCACTGCCACATGAGCCCCTGCAGCTCAGGCACAGTGCCACCCAGCGACAGTGTCCATGATCTGAGGTCTCACCAGGAAGGAACCCCTGTCTCTTCCGCAGATAGATGGACATGAGACTGCACCAACCTGCTCTCAAGGAGATGCCTCTCCCTGTTGGGCCTGACCAAGCCCATGGGGAGCGGTGCCAGCCCCTTCTCAAGCCAGTCGGCACAGCCAGGAAGCCAAGAGTAGCTGCCCTCCACGTATCGCAAACTCTTGCCCTCCCTGACCAAGTCCAGGCCAAGGCCCCAGGGGACCCCTAACCTCCAGCTCCCTCACTCGGCACAAACACACAGGGCTGCTCCCTTCTTGACTCCTGTGGCCAAGTTCCACACTGGGAAAAGCCCAGACCCCTCAGCCTAGCACCCGGCACCGCTGGGATCTCACCTGGGTACCTGGGGGGGGAGGTCTAACCTGGACACCAACAACTAGCAGTGCATACAGGTACTCTTTGGCCTATAAGCACTTTAGAAAAAACTGAGACGCCACCGTTCATGAGTTTAATTTCACCTAGGAATGCAGATGCTCAACCTCACTTGAGAACTTGGAAGACTTGACAACAGTAGCCAACCTTACTGTCAATTTCCCAGCAGGCATTTCCTCTCAGCCTTCCCTGATCTCCCAGAACGGTAGACACTCAAAAAAGTCAACTGAAACGCACCAA
The DNA here is from genome assembly GCA_029593785.1 of Cabassous unicinctus. Lineage (NCBI taxonomy): Eukaryota > Metazoa > Chordata > Mammalia > Cingulata > Chlamyphoridae > Cabassous > Cabassous unicinctus. The sequence continues at coordinate 7,216 of JAQZBX010012232.1, read as the reverse complement.
GGAGCAAAGGGTAGGGGCCCCAAAATACGCCCACCAGCCTGCCATCCTCAGGCCACCTGGGTCCAAGGCCAGCTGTGGTCACCCACGGCGCCCTCCCCAATGCCCACCCCCACTAAGCCTCCCACACCTGTTCTCGTTCCTCTTCTTCCTCTACCCTCTGTTCGTCTTTTCTCAGCCTCCCCGCTCCCTTCAGGAAACTCCATCCACTTAGACACACTCTTCTGGACCAGCCCTGACCACACCCCCACGACCCCCAAAGAGCCTGGACAGATAAGCACTCCCTTTCCTTTCACCTGCCACTGTCCTTTGAGGCCTTTCCAAACAGCAGCTTCTGGAGGCAGCCAGCGAGGTCTCTCACACAGAAGGTAACCACAGCGTTGAACACTGCAACGGGGAGCCACAAAGCCTGCTGAGACCCACGCACAGAACAGAAAGCCTGGATCCTGGGTCCCCTCCCCTGGCCCCAAGCTCACCTGCACCGTCCGTGACCTGGAATTTGCCAGCCTCGGCACCTTCTGGGTCTCCCTGGGTGGTGGCCACTGCTGCTCGGAAGGCCTGCACCACCTCGTGGAGAAGCTTGGGAGTAAAACGCTGCTGTAGAGACAGACCGAGAACGCTGAGAGGGCTTTGCTGGGTAGAGCAGGAGACAGCCCAGGTTGCAAGAGCTTCGTAAAGCAAAAGGCACCTCTCACCCCATCCTTAGCTACATTCTCAGACGCGGCAGATTTGTGGGTCACTGAGCCAGGATCCAAAACCCTCACAAGAGAGCAGGAAGCCAGCTCCAGGGCCTCGGGTAGGGTGTCCAGGGTCCTGGACCCTGGGCCACAGCAAGCTCCCAAGTTGTATCTGGAGTCCACCCTCTCCCCAGCACTGGCTCCACCCACAGGGACTTCTGGCAACAGGGAACCCAAAAGAGAATATTGAAACAGGAGTGGCAAGCCAGGAATAGAATGGGCTGAACCCCAGGGACTCTGAACAGAGAAGAGGGTGCAGGTCCAGGGCCTCCTGCACACAAGAGGAACTGTGTGCAGTTCCTTTGTGCAGATTGCAACTCCAGATTCCCAAGTCCCAGAGAAGGGTTCCTCCCAGCAGAGGCACCTCAAGCCAGGCAAGTGCAGAGATCTTTGCCCCAAGTGAGAACATGCAACTGCCCATCCCGCCACTTCTCACTTTTGCCACCTGCTTCCATCGCTCAACCATGGCAAGGGTCACAGGGGCAGAGTCCCTCTTCTCCTTCAGTCCTCCAGGAATCCTGTCACTGTCCTCCCTGTCCTCCACTCCATCCTCCTCCTCACTTGCTTCCTGCATTGGACACAGAAAGCCAAGATGGAGCAAGATGAGGAGGCCACCAAGGCCCCCCTCCCCACTTCTGCCCAGGCCCCTACCTCCAGCATGTCTGGCAGGGCATGAAACTGCTGCTCTTCATCCTCAGAACTGTCGGAGTCACTGAAGTCGAGCAGGCTCTGGTCGTTCTCCTGCAGGAACTTATAGAACTCGGGGTCCTTGTCCTTCAGCCGAGAGAGCTGGTCCTTGTGCTCAGAGGCACGGCCTTTTTGCCGACTGAGGAGGCTGGGTGTCAGTGAGTTGGCACAGCCAACTGCAGGGTGGCTTTCTGTCCCCACCACACTGCCAGCTTGCCTGTCTTCTGAAAGGCTATGGGGGTAGGTCTCATTCCTCCACAACAGCTACCAATAAGCCAAGACAAGGGGTACTTCTGTTTCTTTCCTAATCCTCAGACTCATATATTCGATGGCCCACCTTGACGTCCCCAAGCATTAAAGTTTAGCACGTGCATCTCAAATCCAACACACGACGCTGAGCTCATGGCACACACACCCCTTCCAAAACTTGTTCAACCCACACCCTCTACTGTCTTAGGTATTGGTAACTCCTTTCTTCCAGGCACTCGGGTGAAAACCTGGAGTATTCCTTAACCTCTCTTCTCTTCTCTCGCCCATACCCAGTATGCAATCTACCAGAAAGTCCCATTAGAAGCACCTTCAAAACTCAGCCTCTTCTGCTGCCACACTGATTCAAACCACTGCCACTTCTCAACTGCTGTAACATCCTCCAAACAGGTTGCCCTGCTTCCACCCCTGCCACCTACAATGTGTTCCAGACGCAACGTCCCAGGGGGCCATAATTCTCTGCTCAAAATGCCAAGGCAGTTGCTATTTTGTAGGGAGGTCTTAGAGTAGTCCACAAGACCTGGCTCCTCACTGTCTCCAAGGCTTCTCGCCTTGCTTTCTCTCCTGCAGCCGTACTTGTTCTCCAAGCACTGAGGCGTGCTCCCACTTCTGGCCTTTGCTGCTCTGGCTATGTGAATCACGAGCACCCTCCTGTTCCACTGTAGTGGAAGCCGGCTCCTTACAGTCTCTGCTCAAACTCCACCTCTTAAATCTTCCCTTCCTCCTTCAGAGCAACAATTTGCCCTGCCTCCCAACACTCCCTATCCTTATAAACACTTGCTTTCCCTTTTCCTCCACAATATTTACTTCCCCTAACTCACCACCCATGCGAGCCATTCCAGCCAAAACAAGGTCCCCTAGACCAGAGAGGACCCTTCGTGTGGTTCGCGAACCCTGAAAGATCTCTTGGGACGGAGCAGACACTCAAAAACTCAGACAATGGATGAACCGAAGGAACTGGGGGTAGGGGTCAGAGGGCCTCAGCCCCGAGTCCCTGGGGGGTTTGACATCCCTGCGGCGCGGCGGTCAGGACGAGGAAGGGGGTTCTGGCTACCGGGTCCCGTGGGAGACGTCCTGCTCACCTGGCCGAGGGCTTCCCGCCTGGTCCATCCGGGCTCCGGGCAGCTTCGCGCGCCATCCGCGTTTCCGCCTCCGGGACGCCCTCGGGCTCGGACTCGGACTCAGAATCGAAGCCCGAGGCCAGGAACTCGTCCACCGTCAGCTCCGCCAGGCGCCTGCGGGCCACGACGTCGGAGTCACAACCCGCGCCAGCCTGGCTCGCCACGGACCCGCCACCCCGGGAGACCAGGCGAGGCGGCCCGCAGCCGCGGGAGGCCAAGTCGGTTCCCGGACCCGAACTCACCGCTTTCGGTCCCGTGCCACCGCCATAGCTCTCGGCCTGCGGTGTGCGCCCCACTTCCGGCCCCAGAATGCCACGCGTCGCCGCACTTCCTTCCGGCAGGCCCCGCCCCGACTCCGCTCCGCCCCGACTCCGCTCCGCCCCGACTCCGCCCCGCCGAGCGGCTCTGCGTTTCTCAGACCCAGACTCCGACAGTTCCAGGCGGGAGGACGCATTCGCGTCCTCTGCGCTGCTGGCGGCAAGGGCAGGGGCCTCCCGGTGGTCTCCCCCGCCGCTGGCCGCCGACTTCGGGGTCGGTCGGAGACTCGGGCTCGGAGGACAGGCCGTGGCTCACTTTTGTTCCCGCACGCATTAGATGAGTGCCGGGCCGCAGAACTTGGGCGCCGGGCTTCAGCCCCAAGTTCGAATCCCCCGACGTGCCGCCCCGCGAAGTGCCACGTCCTTCACGGCAGGAGGCGGCGATCAGGTGCCCGCCTCTGCGGGGCACGGAGCCGGGGCGCCCTCGTCCTCCCTGCGGAAACACGGGCCTGGAGAACGCCAGGGCTTGGACAACGGACGGATGTGTCCCGGGGAGGGGTGGGCGTGGGGTGGGCTGCAGAGAGGGCGAATAAGCAAAGAGCTCTTGTAAATCGATGACAGAATGCCAGTGGTCCAGTAGAAAAACCAAGGCAAGTGGTAACGGCAGTGACACAAGCAAGCAGTTCACCGAAAAGTAAATGCAGCCGCGCCCCGAGGAGACGCTCTCGCCCGGGGCTAAGGGCGGCTGGGATCCAGGAGGCTGGGTCTCAGGTCCGCGGAGCCGCCCCAGCAGCGCTGTGTGCTGGGCAGGGCGGAGGGCCTCCCGGAGGAGGCAGTGGGCGGCGCTTCAGCCCAGTGAGCCCGCAGGAAGCCCACCCACAAACAAAGCGGGCTGGCGGGAAGGCCACGTCTCCTCCCGCCCTCCTGCGGGGGCTGGAAGGCGGCTTGGGGTGGGGAGGGAGAGAGGCGAGGGCGGCTGGGGGTGCGGCAGGGGCCACGGGCCAGGCGCGCTCCTCTCCTCCGCCCACTGCCTGAGATCCCCGAGGGTCCGCGGGCCCGTTCGCGCCAGACCCTACGACAGGGCGAACACACAGCCCCAGAGGCGCCGGCGAGGCCCGGAGGGGCTCCCAGACCGTGCGCCCTCCTCGCGGGAGCGCAGCCCGGGGCGGGGCCTGATACCTGGGATTTGGCAAGCCTCGGTTCACGGAGCGAACCAGCTGAGGCGCGGCGAACGAAGTCCACCCCGGGCAGCGGGCGGGCGGGAGGAGGCAGTGCCCAGGGGCTGCCTGGAGGAGGAGGTGTCCGGGGGCGCCGCGACGTCGAGAGGACCAGCGTCCTCGTTTAGTCCCCGAAACCAATGGGGAGCGCGGGAGGCGGGTCGGGCGGCGCCGACAAACAGCGATCGCGGGCGAGCGTGCGGCGCGAGTGAGCGCTGACCGGCCGCTGCCGCCGAGCAGCCCTCCAGTCGTCGGTCTGTCCGTCCGCGAGTCCCGCGGCGGGTCGCGCGGCCGAGCCCATGCAGCCGCGCAGCGAGCGTCCGGCCGGCAGGACGCAGAGCCCGGAGCACGGCAGCCCCGGGCCCGGGCCCGAGGCGCCGCCGCCGCCGCCGCCGCCGCAGCCACCGGCGTGAGCGGGTCGGGGGTTCGGGCGCTCGGTGGGCCTTGGGGGCCGAGGGGGTCTGGAGAGCCGTGAGTGGACGTCCCCAGGGGCGGCAGTGAGGCCTGGGCGGCCGGGGACAGCTGCTGCGCCCTGCAGACCGCCCGCCCCTGGGGGCCCACGTCCCCCGGGCGGCCCTTCATTCAAGGCGCCCGGCAGGTGCCCACCTGGGAGGCTCTGTCCCCACCCTGCAGCTCTGGGAGGCTCTGGCGGCCTGTCCACAGAACAGGATGGGGCAGTGGCTTGGGGGCTGTGAGCCCGTGTCTGCAGCGTGCGGGGAAGGGCACCGGTTCAGAGCTGGGCCTGGTGAGCACTGACCAGCTCTGCTCCTTGGGAGCCTGCTGTGTGCCACGCTGAGGACGCTAGAGCCCTGGGAGGAGCCCTTGGACCAGGAGGCACCAGAAGGGCCAGCCCGTGGCAGACAGAGGGGAGCCCTTCCCCAGGGAGGGCGCAGGGGGTGCTGGTTGTTCTGGGGGGCTGGTCAGGAGAGAGCCCGGTGCCTCGGGGGGTCATAGGCAAAGAAGGCTGGGCCGACTTAGTGCTCAGGACGTCAAGCCCCTGAGGGGCTCCTGACCAGAATGTGTACTGGGTGCAGGTTTGAAGCAGTCCTGGCTAGGCTCCTGGGGAGTGCGGGGGTCAGAGCTGGGCAGAGAGGGCTGGGGGCTGCCTGATGGAGGCCAGGACAGCTGGTGCCAGGTGCTGCCTGCAAAGGGGCATCATGGCCTGCGGGCCCTGCCCAGTGGTGCGGGGGGCAGGGGTGCAGCTCTGACAGCCCTGTCCACCCACAGTCCAGAGGCCGAGCGAACGCGTCCACGGCAGACCCGGCCCGTGGCCCCCATGGAGGGCACAATGCAGCTGCTGAGCCGCGAGGGCCATAGCGTGGCTCACAACTCCAAACGGCACTACCACGACGCCTTTGTGGCCATGAGCCGCATGCGGCAGCGCGGGGTCCTCTGTGACGTTGTCCTGCATGTGGCTGCCAAGGAGATACGTGCCCACAAAGTTGTGCTGGCTTCCTGCAGCCCCTACTTCCATGCCATGTTCACAAGCAAGTGCTGGGCCCCCAGAACAGGCGTGGGGAGGGGTTGGAGCCCTCGGGGGAGCCGGGGAGGTATGCAGGGGCCCAGGGCTGCTTGGAGGAGGGAGCTCCTTGAGCCAGTGTCTGCTGGGGGTGGGCATGTGGTACTGAGTGGGGGTGCCTGGAGGGCTCCCAGGACGGGGACAGGCCTGACCTGCTGTCCTCACAGATGAGATGAGTGAGAGCCGCCAGACGCACGTGACGCTGCACGACATCGATCCCCAGGCGCTGGACCAGCTGGTGCAATTTGCGTACACGGCCGAGATCGTGGTGGGCGAGGGCAATGTGCAGGTGAGGCCACAGCCCGGGTGCCATGGGGTCCCAACCCACAGCCCCCATGCCCCCCTCCCACGCCTGGCGCTCCCTCCTGGCCCCCATCTGCTGCTCTGCAGACCCTGCTCCCTGCTGCCAGCCTTCTGCAGCTGAACGGCGTCCGCGACGCCTGCTGCAAGTTCCTGCTGAGTCAGCTCGACCCGTCCAACTGCCTGGGCATCCGGGGATTTGCCGACACGCACTCGTGCAGCGACCTGCTCAAGGCCGCGCACAGGTACGTGCTGCAGCACTTCGTGGACGTGGCCAAGACTGAGGAGTTCATGCTGCTGCCGCTGAAGCAGGTGGGGCTGCCCCGCGAAGGCCATGCCCCCTGCATCTGGCCCTTAGGGCCTGGCCCCTGCTCCCAGCCCTCACCTTTGACTCCTGGCCCTGCCCTTCCCTGCCACATCCTTTGACCCCGCATCCCTCCTAGGCACCCTCCAGGCTCCCTGGGCCCCAGCCCCTCCCCAGTCTTCAGGGTCTAGTCTAAGGACCCTCCCCCAGGTGCTGGAGCTGGTCTCCAGCGACAGCCTGAACGTGCCCTCCGAGGAGGACGTCTACCGCGCCGTCCTAAGCTGGGTCAGGCACGACGTCGACACCCGGAGGCAGCATGTGCCGCGGGTGAGGCTGGGCCAGGGCCGGGGGGGCTTGTGGTGTCTGGGGAGGGAAGCTGGGGTCCCTGGAGCCAGTCAGAGGGCAGGCGCCTCTCAGAAAGGTCCCAGTGGCTGGCCACACGTGCAGTGGTGCCAGCGTCTGAAGAAGGGCCCACGAGTGCCTAGGACGGCCCCATGCCTGACGCAGGCCCCCCTGTCCCCTGCCGCCGGACCCTGGCACCGCCGGCTCCAGCTCATGAAGTGTGTGCGGCTGCCCCTGCTGAGCCGCGACTTCCTGCTGGGCCACGTGGATGCGGAGAGCCTGGTGCGGCACCACCCCGACTGCAAAGACCTGCTCATCGAGGCCCTCAAGTTCCACCTGCTTCCCGAGCAGAGGGGCGTGCTGGGCACCAGCCGCACACGGCCACGGCGCTGTGAGGGCGCCGGGCCTGTGCTCTTCGCCGTGGGTGCGCCCTGCCTCCACCCCCAGCACCCGCCTTGGTCCCAATGC
>JAQZBX010012231.1:0-41534 GCA_029593785.1 Cabassous unicinctus | reverse complement strand
GCTGATTATGTGGGTCTCCACCCACTGATACAACACATTATGACAAAATGATCACTCACAAACTCCTTAGAAGCCTACTCCAGGTGCGCCCTGTCCCAAATGCCCCCCCCATTCCAACACCCTAAAGCAGTAATTTTTCATTGAAATTTTTACAAAAAAAGAAAAGATAATTCTATACCTGTTGGGGAATTGAATCATGTCCTACACAAAAAGGGATGTTCAGTTTCCAACCTCTGGTTCTGTGGGTGTGAACCTATTTGTAGGTAGGATCTTTGAAGATGTTATTAGTTCAGGTGTGCCCAAAGTGAATGAGGGTGTGCTTTGATCCAATTTGGCTGAAGTCCTGATAAGCAAAGGAAACTGGACTCAGAAAGAGAAATATTACGGAGCAGCCAGAAGCTGGAAGTTAATGGAACCTGGAAAAGAATGGAGAAGACACCTCCATGTGCATTTCCTGTGCATTGCCATATGATGGGACAGCCAAGGAATCCCAGTGATTGTTGGCCAGCCAGAAGACACCAACTCAGGGAGGAAATTATGCCAGATGGAAACATGAATATACAGAAAAAGAAGGAAAAGTATCTTGTGATGGTTAATTTTATGTGCCAGTTTGGCTAGCCTATAATGCTAGTCTAGATATTGCTGTGAAATTATTTTGTAGATATGACTAATACCTATAATCAGTTGAATTTAAGTAAAGGGGGTTACTGTGGGTGGTCCCCATCTAATCATTTGAAGGCCTTAAAAAGCAACCTTCTCTGAGGTTTCCCAAAGAAGAAATTCTACCTCAAGACAACATCAACTCCTTTCTGAGTTTCCAGCCTGGCAGCCTGTTCTACAAATTTTGTACTCACCACTGTACCATCAAATCATGTTGGAGTTTCCAGCTTGCCAACTTGCCCTACAAAATTTAAATTTGCCAGATTCCTCAATCACTTAAGTGAATACCAATTCCTTAAAATCTCTCTCTCTCTCTCTCTCTCTCTCTTTCTCTTTCTCTTTCTCTCCCTATATATATATATTTACGTTTTCCTGGATATCCTTTACTGATACATATGTGAAATGATAAATAATATATGGGTAAGTATGAAATAATTTTTCTTAAAATTTTAGAAGACATCTGACTAAAGTTAAACAAGTAGCATTGTATTGGAACATATATTAAGTATGTAGATATAAAATACATGATAACAATAATGCAAAGGCTGGGGTATAAATGGAATTACATTACTTTAAGCTCCTTATATTTTAGAAGTGGTACAATATTAACTCTCATTAGACAACCAGATTAAAGTAATAAACTATTGATTATTGCAAAAACATGGTTTAATCTGAAGAACACTGAATAAAACAATCCAGACAACTACCATGCATACTACACATATCCATTCATATGAAATTCAAGAACAGACAATCTATTATTATGGAAAACAGAATAGTGTTCACTATGGCAAGTGGGTTTTCATTAGATAAAGGCACAGGGAAATTTTCTGTGGTTATAGAAATGTTCAATATCTTTACTTATTTCACAGGTATATACATTTTTTCAAATCTCATCTAATAAAAAACTGAATATCTGTGCATTTCACTGTATGTATATATTATTGCAATTAAACAATTGAAAATAAAAATAAATGTGGTTTGTCAGAATGCTCTTCCTTCTAGCTTCATACTCAAACTATGTGAGGCATAAAAATACTTCTGGATATATATTTCTTTGAGTAACTAAATATTCAAATTCATCTAACTCTCTTGTTATTTATGCCTCCCAGATAAACAATTATTCATAATTCATGGGCCAAATACATGGGTTTTTATAATATTGAAAGATATTTAATATTTAAAATAGGTATGCCACTAACATATATATTTTTGCTTTCCAAAGGCATTTATTACATAGCTAGTGGAAGTACTCTTATTTTTAATAAAAAAGGAAATAAAAAGAAAGGAAAACATAAAGAAATAGAAAAAGAAAAATCCCCAAAGGATTTAACTGACAAAAACAAATGAAAGGAGATAAAAGCAATAATAATTCAGTAAAAAAAGGAAACATGAGGTATAAAAAGAATCAGAAAAATATTAAAGGATGATGAATATCTCTAAGCTCTCATTTGCTGTATTTGACATAGTATTCTATGTGTGACATAATTAAATATTAGGATCTGTAACTAGGTCATTAGTGCTAACTTTTAATGAAGCTGTATTAACTAGAAATAAACCTGAATATGATTTTAATATCTATATATTTAAATTGAGGCATTCAATCTGTAAAGAATTATGCTCTCACTTTTAAAACTTTTATGTACAGAATTTGCCATTAATTAAAAAGTCTTCTATTTACAAAACTTAGTAGTAGGTTTTTAGGTAATCCAACAGCAAAACATGACTATATTTGTTTCATCACAAAGATAATCAAAGATACACACACAGAAAATAAATAATCTAGTGATATGTCCTTATATATATTATATAGACTATTAACAAAATGTTGTGCACATTCATAATTAATGTTGAGGCTTTGTCTCAATGAGACAATTCAATGATTTTGGAGTTTTGGTTATGGTGATAGGATGGATGCAGCAGTTCCGTGGTGATGTATAATAGCTCAGATATTTTCCCAAATGAAAAGGAAAGCCCTAGTCTTCACATGGCTTAAGGGAAGAACGAACTACTCAAGGAGAGAAGAAATCTGCTCAGGAGTGACTGGCGTAAGGTGTAGGGCATTCAAGGAAGACAGGCTGCAAGAGCAGTCTTGTGAGAGATTAATTAGCTGCCAGAGAAGGAAGGCCCATTCAGAATTCCTGTGCAAGGTAATTCCTGTACTTTGTAGGAGATGTAAGTTCACAAGCATTGTCTCTTTCTTAACTTTCCCCTATTTCCCCTTGTGTCCTCTATTCTTTCCTTGTATCTTGATTTAATTTATTACTCTGGTAACTCAATGAAGGATATTTCTCTGAACCTTCAACTCCCTCTAAAACAAAGCTATCTAATCTTCTAGCACAGATACATTTTCATTTAAATTGTGTTTCCCATACTTATGATAACCCATTAGAGGACATTTTTAATGAGTAGCTTTCCTTTGTAAGGCATTAACTTTTAGGGATTTTATTTCCTTTGATATGTTTGTTTAACATTATTAATACTGGATATTAAATTGTACTTTTAAAATTTCAGGCCTGTATGAATACACAGGCCAACAAAATTTTAATGAAATTATGGAACGCTTATGGTAATGAAGCAACAGACATTTTTTGGTGAAAGGGGCCCCCAAAATCCATCCTTGTTTTGAAAAGTAGTACTGGAATTCATTACTTTATTAACCTTTAGTAAGACCTGGAAATTAAATAGTATTTATATAATGACCCAACATGAAATAATAAAATACATCATGAGTGTTTTCTGAAATATAAACAATTTATGAACTACCTAAATCTCAGAATCCAACATGAGCATAAGTGAAACCTATTTAAATCTCCATCCTGTAATTCATAGCAACCAAGTTTAGTGAGGGATTCCTCCCACCCCTCATTTTTCATAAGCTGTTATAGCAACCCATCAGAATTCTGTACCTCAGTAAGTGGAATCCAAGTGCCGACTTTGAAAATGAGAAAAATTTTATACTGAAGGTCTGTTATGTGTTTCATATTACCAAAAAATATTTCACCATGTAATAGTTTCTTTGTGGCCGTGAAACCCAGTTGAACATTTAATAAAGGGAGTGCTTTCTAAATAAAATTTACCACAGTATGTGCCACAAGCCCTGAGATAAAGTTCACCATCATCTGTGACTGCACGGAAGTGATGGGGTCTGAGTGTCTCCGCCAGGAATGAGCATGAAGCAGGCCACAGGCAAGGAAAGACCTCGGCTGAAGCCCTCGACAATGAACACAGAGGCTGAGCACTGCCCCCAAACGGTTACAAAGCCCCTCTTCTCTAAAGGGCAGTTTCCTGGCAATCTCAAATACCTGAAACACAGCCAGGATCTTGGGAAGAAAAGCAAAATTTGAGTAAATAGCCATAATAACCATAATAGAGGTAAGGTATCCTCAAGTACCTTAGGTACTGATGTACTGAGTGAGAACTCAGTCTTGTTAAATATTCCATTATGATATTTTTACAAGGATGTGGGTTTCAAGGAGGAGGTAAGAGGCTGGAGTTGAGCACACTGATGATGGTGAGAAATAGTAGAAGCTTGACAGTAAGCTGGAAAAGAGAAAAAATTAAATATAAAGAAGACAAAATATCTAACAGACAAGGTAACCTTCAGCAAATAAAGGCAAAAGAAAATAACTTTCCATGTCATAACAGTTCCTACCTTTTAAAATTATAATTTAACATAACATTTATTGAGTGTTTACTATTCTAAAGCAATTTATATATATATATATTACCTAATGTAATCATCACAAAAATTCTGCAAAGTACTTACAACTATAATTCCCTTAGTTTACAAGTAAGGAAACTGAAGTATACAGAGTTCACATAACTTGCTCAAGCTCACATACATAGTTAGGGATGGAGGCAGGATTTCAGCCTAAAGAGTTGGCTTAAAACCATGTAATACTTTTTAACACTAACTATACTACCTTCATCATTGCACAGTATAATATTAATATCAACTCAGGACATTGAATCATCAGCAATGGGTGAAATTATGCTGTACAGACAGAAAAAAATATAACTACTTTCAAAGAGATTTTCTTTAAAAATAGATAATACTTGAAATATTTCAGTGCTTCAGGGTAAAACATCATTATATAGAAAATCCCATTCCCCAGAATGACAAATGGATCAACTATTATGGATCAGATACATTTTGAAATTTAAATTAAACTGTTATCTGGTCTGATACAGTGACGTGTAGAATCTGACTCATACTCCTCTTAGTTTGCCAAAGGTTTGCCGATGCAAAGTACCAGAAATCTGTTAGCTTTTATAATGGGGATTTATTTGGAGGGTAAAGCTTACAGTTCCAAGGCCGTGAAAAGTCCAGCTCAAGGCACCATCAGAGGTGCTTTCTCATCAAAGTCAGCTGCTACATGTTGAAGCAAGATGGCAGGAAATCTCTGCCTTGTCTCTGCCTTCTCTAGGCGTCCTTTCTCAGGCTCAGCTGCTCCGCCTTTTTCCTGATTTCAGCTGCAAGCTGGCATAGGTCTGTCTCTTTCTCTGCTTCCTATATCAGTCTCAGCTGTTCTGCTCTCTCCCCGATTTCATCTGTAAGCTATCAGGCAAATGGCTCATCTCTCCTCTGGGTCTCAGTTATTTGGGCCTTTCCTTTCTGTCACATGGCAAGATCAAAATGACAGAGCTCCCTCTCTTCCTGTGTCTGTATGAGTGAGTGTCCTTTTATATCAGACATAGCAAGAGGGTCATGCCTGATTGATGCAGTCCAAAAAAAGCCTTACAGCCATCTTATCAAGTAATCTAATCAAAGGCTCCTCAGCTGAACTTAATGCAATTAAAGGGTATCACACCCAGAGGAATAGCTTAATTTACAAACATAAACCTTCTCTTTTTGGTATTAATAAAATAATCCCAAACTACCATACTCATACAGAAGAGGTGATTGTAGACTTATCTTCCCAACTCCACATTCAGAGATTTCAGATTGGTAGTTTGAAATTGGCCATGGAAATTCATGAATGCTACAGATAAGGATTTTCACTTTTTTGAGAGTGGGTTTATGGCACATCATCACTGCTTGGGATCTAATAGCCTCAATATAGCCAGAATTTCTTTACCTTGCAAATGTATACTAATTATTTAAAGATTTATAAAAAATTCCATCTATCATCTTCTGATCATGCTTTGCATGTCTTAACTTGAGTTTCCTTTGCTTTCCTTGTTCTATTTATTTTGTTTTTCTTTTTTTTTTAAAAAAAGTCAAATCCATTGGACATTGTGATACATAAAAATGACATGAACGTGAGACTAAATATTTGCCTCAGTTCATAATGATGTAGTAACAAACTATTTCTTTTGTAATACCTTAACTTTTTCTTTCTTTTCAGAGGCACTTATTTGTTACCTGCCATTCCTACTTTCTTGGTATTTTCTATCTGTGGCAGAGTGTAATCTGGTTTAAAAGATTATTTTCTTGGAATATTACTATTAATGACAGAAAGAGTTAGAAATGAAATGTCACATTGCTGAGTTGCTTCCCATGGTCTGGGTTTCTGAAAATAAAAGACTAGAAATGGTTACTTATGCTTCATATTCCTGAACCTCAGACCAGACTAAAAAAGGAGTGAAAGCACATAAGCTTCAATCATATGGTGCTGTTTTTTAAGTTCTGCAGTTAGATCAGATATTAAAAGTACTTAACCTTCTAAAAATTTAATGATTTAAAACCATCAAGTAGCCATTGAATGTCTTATATTTTTTAGTGTACATAAAAAGGTCAACAGGGTTTTTTAAAAAAATGTTTCTAAAAAACCTTTAATCACGAAAGGAAATGAATTAGTTTTAGAGACATTAAATCCTACTAGGTATATACTCAAAAAGAATTGAAAGCAGTGACCCAAACAGGTATTTGCACACCGATGTTCATAGAGGCATTATTCACAGTTGCCAAAATATGGCAGTAATGCAAGTATCCCTCAACTGATGAATGGATAAACAATATGTAGTATACACATATAATAGAATATTATTCAGCCATAAAAACGAATGAAGTCCTGATGCATGCCACAACATGGATGAACCTTGAAAATACCATGTTGAGTGAAATGAACCAGCACAAAAGGACAAATACTACAGACCTGGCCGATTTGAAATAATTAGAATAAGCATACTCATAGACTCAGAATCTAGAATATAAGTTACCAGGGGATGAGGTAGGGATAGGGAATGGAAAGTTAAGGCTTACAATGGACAAGGGTCTTATTTGTAATGATGGAAATGTTTTGGTAATGGATGGTGGTGATGGTGGCACAATGTTGTAAACATAATTAACAGCTCTGAAATATTTAACTGAATATGATTATAAGGGGAAATGTTAGATTTATACATGGTAACAGAATAAAAATTTTTTAAAAAATCCACGGAACTACACTTACACAAACAGTGAACCCTAAGTTAAACCATGGACTTAAATTAATAGTACAATTATAAAAATGTGCTATCATCAATTGTAACAAATATTCCACACCAATGCAAGGTGTTAATAATAGAGTAGTATATGGGTACCCCATATTTTATGCATGATTGTTCTATAAACCCACATCATATGTAATAAAGAAAAAATATGTAAAGAAAAGACATTACGATCAACTTCATTGTAACTGTAAGTTGATCAAGAGATGTAACCTTAAATATTTTAAATCCAAAAATATTTCTGAAGTCTTTTATTCTTACTTCCCTCTACCAAATATTTGAATATAATATACTCACAAGTAGTCAGACTGAGACATTCTAATCCTATACCTCTTTTCCTTTCCCTGTCAATTCTCAGAGAGATCTTATTCAAAAACCAGATATCAGGAGTGGGAAGAGTTCCTAATTAAGGGAAATTGTTCCAAGAAGTAGGTTGGCTTTGAGAGAGTGGGGAGCTGAGCATTCATTACAGGAAGGACAAAAAGCAGGGCTGGAATGAGGGTGGGGAAGTGCTTAGATTATCCAGGGACTGGTGCTTTGAAGTCAGAGTATATTATTGGGGAAAATAGATTTCAACTCAGCTGATTCCTGATCTCAGAGCTTCCATTCAAAGCTCAGTGCCTTCCACCATAAAGGGGCAGGAAGCTGAATTTACCCACAACACCTATCACTCTGTCACATCATCCTGTTTATTTCCTTGATAGCATCAATCACTAGCTGAAATAAGCTTGATTATTTACTTATGTTCTTGTGCCTTCTACCACCCATCAGCTCTACCTGGAGTTATATGCTCCTGGCCTGGCCATATCTGTTATATTCCATGACTGAACAGTAGCACATAGCTGGCCCAGAGTAGGTATTCAATAAATATTTGTTATTATTGATGAACCTACAAATCTCAATGATCTATGAAGAGACATAATTATTTCCCAATATTCCACCCTCAATCCAATATCCTTCCCTTTAGACTTTTATCTTTAAATAATGAAGTAATTGGTTAAAATTAAACTTACTGGGCTTTATGTGGGTTTCAGTTATCTAAAAAAGGTAGGGTTATATTATCAATATGAACGTTTTTAGAAGTAATTCCTCCTGAAGGAATTATAGAAATTGCTAGTATTTTAGTTTTTATTTTCTCATCTAAAAGAAGAATTTAGTTAACTTAAACTTCTGATCTTAATTTACAAGCTTACTCTTAGGAATGAAAACTCTTTCAGTGTATTAAATTGGCAAATCCCATGTCACCATCCTTGATGGTATTAATCTGAGGGTCCTATTTCTCCACTGGGTAACTTAAAAATGGCAGCAAACATGAGCATAATATAGATGTTCAGATGAGGATAAAGCCCTTAGTAAAGAAAATGTTGGAAAATATTTTTGAGCCTATCAAGGAACCTTCTGTTCTTCTACAACATGTCTAGTACATAATGCTCCTCTTCACTTTATTAATCATGTTGTTGCAGTCTGTCCAGAGTGACTTTATACAAAATGATGAAGTGGGAAGTTTGTTTTAGTTCCCCATATTCTCCTTCCCTTCTCAGTTAAAAAATATCTAATAGAAATACTTCATATAGTCTATTTTTCACCACCTAAAGGCAAGTGGTATGGAACTATATGTAAAATCTCATTCCTCTGTCACCCTTTGTGTCTTACTAGTTCCTTCTCTTCTTATACTTTTATCAATTCTATAACAATTGAAGGCAAGGGAGAAAGATGGGATCATTGGCAGAGCAGAATTGAGGTGATATAAAACTATGGGAGAAATAAAATTAATGCCATATAAAACTCGCTAAGTCAGCCCATATTACTTTATGAATGCCCTCCCTAGAAATGAAAATAATGGGAATAGTAAACAAAATTTAAATGTAGTTTCATTTTTTTTTCAATCAGTCCAAACTTTCCTGTTTATCCAAAAGATGGCCTCCTTCTTTCCAAACGCCAGAGCTTTCTATCCACCAAACAAGAATATAAAATATGTAAAAACATAAAAATAATGTAGTCACACTAAAAAGCAAATAGTTTGGGAATAGCTTTGGTAGGAGAGCTTCCTCATTATTTTACTGTCTTCATTTATTTATGCTGAGTACAGTCACCATGCATTCTGGCTATTCCTGACAGTCCTGATTTGGTATATTTTTAGTATTCTCAATAAATAGATCAAATATAGTGTCTTAAATATGATTCAAATTTCATGTTTTTGAAATAGTTACATGACTAATTCACAAATCAGACTAAATTATTTGTCAGACCTTAGCCATTAGGTATTTTTTAAATTGTATTTTGGAATGAATTTGTTTACCACCAGTGTGCATAGTAATATAAATGTATGCGGCCACTCTAATGTGGAAATATAATTATTAAAATATTAATTTGTATTTATTCTCCTAGTGATTTCCCTTAATCCCTGATTTTAAGTAGAGACACGGAATTTGTAATTACTTGTCTCTGGATGTTGGATGGACAAAAAGCAGTAAGTACCTTGGGTCAAAGGTGTTGCTAGTTGCGCTGGTTAATTTCATGTGTCAATGTGGCTAGGTTATGGTGTCCAGTCATTTGATCAAGCCAGCACTGGACTGATTGTTACTGTCAGGGTATTTTTTAGATGGATCTAAATCATTATCCAGTTGATTACATCTATGACTGTTTACATCTACAATCAATAAAGGAGATTGAAATTGTCTTCAGCAATGAGACGAGTCTCCTCATCTTATCAGCTGGGGGTCTAAAAGGGAAAACTGAGGATTTCAGCAACCATAAAAATAATTCCTATCTCTACTTCAGCCAGTCACCTTCTCCTGGGAAATTCAACACCATCATTGAGTTTCAAACTTGCAGCCTGCCCTATAGAATGCAGATTTGCCAATCCCTGTTGTTCTGTGAGCCAATTGATAAATATATTTATACATATATATGTGTGTGTGTATATATATATTTTTTCTGTCATTTCTGTTTATCTGGAGAACCCTTATAGAGACTTCAGTATAAGGAGTGGGGTGCTGCTATTACAAATACCTAAAAATATGGAAATGGCTTTGGAATTAGGTAATGAGTAAAGGCTAAAAGAACTGTGAAGAGCTTGATAGAAAGAGTCTAGAATATTTTTGAAGAGACTGTTTGTAGAAATATGGACATTAAAGTAGCTCCGATGAGACCTTAGAAGGAAATGATGAATGTGTTATTGGAACCTGAAAGAAAGGCAATACTTGTTATAAAGTAGCAGAGAACTTGTGTTCTGATGTTGAAGGCAGGAAGTAAAATTGGATATTTAATTAAGGAAATTTCCAAGCTAAGTGTGGAAGGTACAGCTTCACTTCTCTTTGCAGCTTATAATGGAGTGAGAAAGGAAAGAGATAAATTGAGGGTTCTACTGCTAAGCACAAAGAAGCCAGCAATTGATGATTTTGAAAATTCTCAGCCTATCTAGATACTGTGCTCTGAGACTTGGGCCAGTAGTGGCTCTATCAGAGACCACCTTACACTTTCAGGAATGAGTCCCCAGAGGACAGGGCTCCATGTGAGGGTTTAGCCAAACAATCCTTTGTTAAAGAAGGTTCAGGCATTTCAATGGAAGTCAGGATTAGAAATGCAGTTATCCAGGAAGAATCTGTGGAAAATCCTATTGTCTGATGTTTGAACCACCTTTGAACTGCATAGAAAGTCAAAAAGTTCTTTGGCAAAATATGTATGAGTAGAACCACTGCCAGCCTTCCCTGAGAGGGACAGTGAAGTAATGAACTGAAGGAACAATGGCTTCAAGGGCAGAACCATGAAAGCAGTGATCTAGACCAACAAAGATCTCCTCGGGCCAAAAGAACAGGCCCACCCACGCTGGAAGGGTCAGACCATCCATACTGCCACTTGGAAGGGGAAGGTCTTGACCCCGATGTTCTGGGAGAGTACTGCCCAAGGACTCAAATATGGTGGGGCTTATGCTCTGGTGTTTGTGGAGAACACAGCCACCATCCCTATGCTTCGAGAGGGTGAGGTCTGTGCTTGGTGTTTCTGGAGAGACTGGTCATCAGTCCCATGTTTGGTGAGGGTGGGGCCTACGTCTAAGTGCCTGGGGAGAGCATGACTAAGTGCAAACACTCGGAAAGGGTAGCAAACAGGACAAAGCATTTATCCAGAGATGACTCACAGACCTTGAAATAAATGGGTTCCAGACTTGTTTGGGACCTTTGGTCCCTGTTCTTTCTAATTACTCCCTTCTAGAATGGGAGTGTTTATTCTATGCCTATCTCACCACTGTATAATGCAAGCAGATAACTTGTTTTCTAAGTTTCACAGGTCCATCAGAATGAGAGGAATTTTACCTGAGGACAGATGACAATCATAACTGATTTTGATGAGACTTTGTACTTAGTATGGTTACTGAAATGACTTAAGGTTTTTGAGATGTTATGAGGGAATTAATGTATTTTGCACATGGGAAGAACATGTCTTTTTAGGATCCAGAGAGTAAACTGGTAGGTTGAATTAGTATCCTAGAAAAACATTTTCTAAATCTTAATCCATTCCCGTGGGTGTTAAGCCATTGTAAATAGGACCTTTTGAAGATGTTATTTTTAGTTAAATTGTGACCAGCTGAATCAGGACAGGTCTTATTCCTATTACCAGAGGCATTTTACAGAAAGCCACAGGGAGAAAGTCACCAGGGAAGAGTAAAACCTGGTAGTTGGTTGGACCTGGAAGAGAAAGAAAGGAGTGGACATCACCCTGTGATAGAAAAGTCAAGGAACCCCAAGGATTGTAGGCCAGCAAGAAGATAGGAACTCCAAGATGAAGCAAGCCTTCTAATTTCTGAGACAGTGAGCCAATAAATTCCTATTGTTAAGCCAAATCATTGTATGGTATTTGCTTTGGTAGCAAGGAAGAATGCTGAATAATATATTATTTATCTCTGTAGAGAGGGGGAAGACCTACAGGAATCTTTTAAGGACAAGAAAAGGAAAGAAGGATTCCCTTAGAATGGGAAGTATGGGTGGACCCTTATCAGGCTCTGTGAATAGGAAAGAATTAGTACCACTCAATGGTGTTGCTCAGAGAAAATGACCGGATCTTAGAAGGGATAGCCCCATTGTCCATCAGAGAAGCTGAGTCCCAGTAATCCAAATATGTCATTCCACATATGTTATTCCACATAAGTTATTCATGACAGGGAGAGAGAAAGGTTAGGAAAGGTGAAATTGTTCTTTTCTCTGATACAATATGCATACAGCCATGGCCTCCTCAGACTCTGGGTTTGCTTTCCTCATTACCCTTATATTTCCTTTAGGCTGCTTTGGGTGGCTCTTCCATGGAAACTCACCTGGCCATAGTCTATGCTGCTCACCAATTCCCTAAGGATTTTTGCTGTTGTTTCTAACACACATTTAAACTTAGTGGCTCCTCTACCTCATCATTATTAGGTCAGGCCTTGGTGAGCAACTGGCTAGTTTAATAAATTAATCCATGCTAATGAAATAAGGATGCTTGAAAAGGCCTATTCCTTTCAACTGGCATTCTCCCCTTCCCCACCCCCCATTCCTCTTGGTCCCATTCCACCAAATCATGTTTCTAGTATTTACCTTATAAATACCGTATAAATTCCATACAAATACCATCATAAAACCATGTCTTAATTCTTCTTACAAGATAAATTACTCTAATTGCAGGAGTCTCCGTCTATATAAGAAAAGACACAAATAAGATAGTAAGCTGGTAGATAAATAAATATTCATGTTCATGCAGGACTTTGTAATGACCCTCAAATTACATGATTAAGGCAATTGTCTGTGTTTAGTGCTGTTCTTTATTATGTAAATAATTTTTGCTTCATTGATATGTTTGCACAAGATACATCAATTTTATTTTCTTTATACAGTAACAGTAATATGGAGAGCATCATTCAGACTAGAGGGCACTTAACAAATGTAGCCATGAGTACATAAACAAATTAGTCAAGATCTGTCTTAGATCCAGTGAATGGAAATAGAAGTTTTGTATAGTAATAATAATTATTATTTCTGCTCATTCCTTGATTATCTAAAAAAAAATCTTAAGGAAAATTATTTTCTCTCTCTGAAATATCTATCAATTTCCAGATTGAAAGAGGCATGACTTCTAACAGAATATCATATTTAATCTGTACCTAACAAGTTAATGAAACTCTGATCATTCTGTTGACCAGAGGAATAATATGATTTAGCAAATTTTAATAATCTTTTAAGACTCTGTTTTCTCATCTCCACTTCATTTATTCAGTGGCTCTATCTTTTATATTGAAATTGAATTTCTCTCTTTTCTTGGTCATTCATTTACAGTCCAATAAAATATGTCACCTGGTTTGTGTTCCTCACCATCATTACTATGAATTATATTAGGGCTCCTCACTGCATTTTATTGCCACCACAATGGCTACTCACACCTCCTCCCCATAAAATCACACGAACACTGGACTAATTAACACTTTTAAAGAATACTACCCCCTGTAAGAATATATTAAACTAAGTTTGAAGGAAAAAAACATGCTTTTCTTTGTATTTATAACATCTTATCACACTAACTTTTCTTAACTTCCACCTGCTGTTTTTGCATTACAAATCAACTTGTGAGTAAATGAATATATTGTTGGAAAAGTTTTGCAGAATCGTATAGATTATTATAAAGCTGGCTCATCACCTTGGTTGTGTTAATAGAATGTCACCATTAAAGAGGAAGATCATAAACAGAATGACATTTTTATCACCCATCCACCATGCATATTTACCTCTCATCTGTGATATGTTCTAATCAAGGATGGAAGTTTGTAGTGAAGACACAAAGACAAAAACAGCAAAGTGGCCAGCTTATGCTATTAAAATGCCAGTTTGCTTTATGAGGTTATAAATGTGTCCTATCATGTCTTTATATTTTATCACCTCTATTTTACTTCTTGGTAGATTCACATATGACATATCAAATTACTCGTGTCAAGAATTTAGAACTACCAGTATTTAAATTTTAAAAAGCACATCTTATTATTTTTTTTACTATATTTCATCTTTGGATTTCATAGTTTTCTTAAACAAAACCTGGATTTTATGTGAAAAGAATATTGTTTTCCTATTAAGCATATCTTTCTTTAAAAAGTGATGCAGGTATTTAAGGAGTATTTCTTTCATTTAAAGATGGATATTCCCTACTTTTTTGGCTAGGATATGGAACGGGCCTCAATATGTGCACAACTTCCAAAGCAGAATTTGGGAATGGTTCTATGGCAGTGCCATTAAATTATGCATTTGGGTGTAGTTTTGAATATCTATTTTTATCAAGAATGACCATAATCAGCACATTATTTAGACTTATGCAAACGACTCTTCAAAGTACTCGAGTTAAAAAGACTTCAGCTATTCCATTAAATCATAAACATGTGGCAATATCTTTTGCACTGTGTGATTAGGCCAATGACCTTGATTCTTCCTGTTATTAACAGTGGATATGAAAAGGTTGATTCATGACAGGCAATGACTTCCTGTCGAATTGCATAAATAAATAAATGTACCTTCTATAAATTCTGTCCTTTGGGTGTTAGCAGCAGCTGTTACCTGCAGTGTTTCATTCTTGGTAAGCTGTCTCTTAGTTTCATGCTGCGCATACTCTTCTGTTTAAATGAGGCAGTGAAGCAGCTCAAGCTCTGCTTGCTTCAAGTCAACATGATCTGCTTGTGCTTGTGCCTGTCACTTCTTAGCTCATTATGTTGCTGTTAGTTTTGCTTGAAGTGTTTTGTTCATCCTTTGGGTATGGTCACCCTCCTTCAGATAGCCACATAATTGTTTTCTCATTCCGGTGCCATCCATTTTCATTACATGACTGGTCAGAACCACTGAATGTTGATAAGGATGACTTATATACCTATTAGACAACTGTATTATAAGACTAACTTTTATATGACTTTGTTTTTTCATTTGACTATATCACCATTTATACATGATAGAAATACCGAGAAATGCTTATGAATATGTCAATTATTCCCAACAAATCTTGATTTCAAGCTTATATAATTAGCACTTCTTTTGTTTAGCTAAGTAACTCATTTTACAATTTTTTCACCTATTAGTTGGTACTAGTCTGCTTAATTACTTCAGACAATTATTCTTAATTCTGTGAGCTCTAAAGTTCCCTTTTAAAGACAAATATATTTAAAGCCTAATATAGGAATATATTCCTATATTAAAGGAATATATTTTCAATATATTTCAACTATATTGAAATGAATTAATAGATAATATAAATAATTTTAAAATACAATATATTGGCCTAAATGTAATATAAAAAGAAATTAAAAAGTAAGCAATATGATAGCAAAATAATACATCTCTCAAAATATAAATGCTCAGGCACAACTCTACCATATACAGGAGATAATGAAGGAGTCAGAGGCTCATATCTATATACAGAATCATCATTGTTGTGACAGTTGTAAATGCAAACTGCTGTGGTGTACTCTGTAGGCAACTCAAATTCAAGTGGTTTTACTGCAACTAAGGTAATTTTCTTCAATGGTAAACAACTCTTGGTAAAGTTCTGATAAAAGCTTTATTTAAATATCCCTTTGATTTACACAGTAGTTGCATGGAATGCAGTATATATTATAAAGCTTTGTAAACAATCATTTGTGTTTATTTTGTGTTAATTTTTCAGTGTGAATGACTACAAGTTGTCTGGCATGCCTGGCCCTGCCTTCTACTAGCAGTGCCCATGAATCATTGAAACCAGAAAAACCACTCTGAATTTTCAAACTATCCCACTGGGAGTGGTACTGTCTACCACCCATAACTTAATTGTTATGATAACTTTGCCACTTATTTTTACTTAGTGCATTGACAAATAAGGAACACTTTGAAATCCATCCAATTTCAGGGTCCAGGAAATGCATTATTGTGTTTATTACCTCTCTGTTTAAATCAGTAAAAAATATGGACTGGCTGCAGTTGGGTTTGTGACTGATGACTGTCTCAGCTCCAGCAGCTGGAGCTGCTGGAGAACGAGTCAAAGCAGCATGGGACAAGTGAGGAGGCCCAGGACGATCAGGCTGTGGGAAAGATATGCATTCAAATGAAGAGATGAAATGTGAGGATTCCAATCCAAAGAAAGGTAGGAACAGAAGGATTTAGAAAAGAAAGAAGCTGGAAAATTCCCCACCTCTTGCCATCCCTATGAGGTACTGCTCCTATTTCCACCATTCAAGCTTATCATGAAGAAAGTGGCTCATGTAACAAAATTCCACAGTTGTTTTATAAATTCCATATAGAACATCTTTCTGTGCAAATTCTCATAGAAATTATGAATGGAGAGATTGAAAAAAAAAAAATGGTTAGATTCTCAGGTTCTAAAAAGGTTGTTCTCCCCAGTGTAACTCTAATATTTTGGCTAAAGGAAATAAATTATCCATATTCAGACACAATAATATTAAAATGTAAGTGAAAAGCATTTCTAGGTATATTATTTTTATATAGCCTGCAATTTTGGACCATGTATATTTCTAATTACGTTTATTTCAAAGCAAAAGATGAAGACATAGAAATGTGAAATGGGAAGGTACTCAGTTTAGATCTGACACAATTCTAATAGACATACTGATAATGATCACACCGATCACACCATGCCAAATCCTTTCTGAAATAAGGTAGGGGGTAACCTATTAACTATTGAAATCAATGAAAAAATTATATAAAATTAATGGCTATTCTAAAATCCAAGGTACTTCTTATGATACCATTAAATTATTATTAGAGAGATTTTCTTTATGAAGAGATTTTCTGTAATATGGTCACTATATATTGATTTTAGGACTATTTAATAACACTCACTTCCTAAGATTTAGAAAAAGATCACTAGGTTTGAGATCTGAGTTTATGAAACAATTCTACCTGCATGACCATAGGCAAATCACATATACTCCCTACTTTTTATGCATAATCCGGATAAAAAGTAAAATGTCTAAGAGCAATTTGAAGTTTGTAAAATGTTGGCCAAATATTCATCAATATTATTAACTCCCCTAATCTGTCTATCAAAGTGGTAGGGGATTGATGAACTCATCAGGAATGGTTTATGCCATAAGTCATATCTTATAGTCCTTCAGAATGACTCTAAAGACATGAAGATTAGTTGGGTCATGTGGAGTAGTTGTTTCTACTAAGGACATATTCAAATGGATTAATTAAATTGGAGTTTTAGAAACAAAAGAATTGAAAAACAAACAAGGAAACCCCATGATAATGCACCATGTGATAATGCAAATGTAGATATAATGCAATTGGCATTTGCTCTTGTCTCCTGCAAACTGAGCTGGGTAAAGGTCTTTTCATCTCTATGACTGGCTGGGGTGAATATAGAGAGAAGGGTGAGGTTAGGCAAGTAAATATCAAACAGCATCTTTCTCTTGTGAAGTGAGAAGGCAGAAGGCGGATACTCAGTATTCCCCAGGTCCAGTCTACAGAAAATGGGCCCACAAAACAGGCACTAACTAGGGAATCATTCTCACTCTCCTACAAATCATACCCATTGGTTTGTGTTTTTTTTTTTTTGGTACCGGGAGACCCGGGATTGAACCCCAGCCCCTTATGTGGGAAGCTAGCGCTCAACCACTGAGCCACATAGGCTACCCCAAGTCGTTGGGGGGTTTTTTGTTTTTGTTTGTTTTTAGGAGGTACCAGGGATTGCACCTGGGACCTCGTATATGGGAAGCAGGCACCCAACAACTTGAGCTATATCCGCTTCCCTCCATTCTCCATTGGCACTTAATCCACTGCAGAAAACCTCCATCATATGACATCAGTGTACAATTTGACCCAACATAAATATAGATCCAGCAAATTCCTACAATTCCTGGCATGTTAGCAGCACAGCCTTGTGCTGGCCATTTGAATAATAGCAATAATAGAAACCCACATTTCACATGACTGAATTAGTTGCCTGCATATACAAAGAATATTGTGATTTTGATAGGAATTGCATTAAACCTGTATATCAATTTGGGGAGAACTGATGTCTTTACTAAATTGAGTGTTCCAAACCAGGAACACAGTATGTCTCTCATTTATTGAGTTCCTCTTGGATTTCTTTTCTTAGTATTTTGTAGTTTTCAACATACAGACCCTACACATATTTTATTTATACCCAAATATTAACATTGTAGCTATTATGAATAGTATTTTTATGAATTTTTGCTATAATTGTACATTGCTAGTATATAGAAATAAGATTGGTTTTTATGCATTGACTCCACAAATTTTGATATGCTGTTCAACTAAATTGGATTTGGTTTTGGACCTTGAGGCTTACCAAACTGCAGGAGATGGATGCACTTGTTAAATGGCCCACACTACCTATGCTTTCAGTCAGATTACTCAGGTCAGATTATTTCTAATGCCCCTGTGATTTCTTTTTTGACTCTTGAATTTATTTAAAATGTGTTGTTTAATTTCCAAATATTTTTAGATTTACCATATATCTTTTTGTTAAAATTTCTAATTTAATTCAGTTTTGTTCAGGAAACATACTCTGCATGATTTTAATCATTTAAGATTTATTGATCTTGTTTTACAGTCATCTTGGCGATGCTCCATGTATACTTAATAAAGTGTATTCTGCTGTTGTTAGGTGGAGTGCACTATAAATGTCAATTAGGGAAATTTGGTTGATAGTGTTCAAGTTTTCTATATCTTAATTGATTTTCTGTCTGTTCTACCAAGTACTCACAGCATGCATTTGTATGGATGTTTTTAGTTTGTTTAAAGAGTTGCAACACCAGCTTAGACTCTTATACAACTATTTATCTATTCATATCTTATAGGACAAGCATTTGATCCCTCCAGGTTTGTGATCCCTTCCTTTCTCCACTATAGTTAGCTACTTCTTTTCTACTTCTTAAAACAGGTGTTTCCCCCACTCTAGAAAGGCTTTTACAATCCACTCCATTTAGATATAATTCCTCTCTTACAGCATTTAGCACAGTCTTCCTTGCTTTGTATTGCTTTGTTATGTATTATTTGAATTTAAGCCTTTTGTGGTTAAAGAACTTGCATATCTTGTTTTTTTTAATGTTTTCAGTGCTCAATACAGTCCCTCCTCATGGTGCCAAATATTTGCTTAATAGAGGAATTACATATTGGCAAATTGGGAAAAACTATAATTTTCCAGGATTAGGATTCTAGGCTCATGCAAAAGCCAGAGAGCAAAAGATGTGAATATGGATACTGAATATTAGTCTATGAGTGAGTATTTAGGGATTTCAATCCAGAAATAGATGCCACAATCTATTTGTTTTAAAACTAATTTGACTTATCAGAAAGGCAATCTAAGACCAAAAACAAGGTATTAGATCTAAAATTCAGCATGTCCATCTCCTTCAGGTTAAAAACAGATCCAATTCAGTTAAGCAAAAGGTAGGCAGACAGGCAGTGAGTACAGCAGAGAGGTTGAAAAATATCCATGCCTAAGTAAGAATAAGACAGGTTTCAGGGACAGGTGAAAAGGGTTCTGAATACTAAACTGCAATGTCTTGCATAAGGCAGGAGTTCAGACTATGCTGAATGAATTAATGAATGAATTAATGAATATAATGGATAACCAATTAACCAGACTACTATGACCCATGAACTCCAGATGTTCTTTTATTTCACCTTACTGAGATGTCCATAAAGAATAAATATGCTGAGATCAATAAAAAAATGCTTTATAACATTTTGTTTGATTCCCCTTTTATTATAAAATAAACTTTATCTTTTAAAAAAATTGCTATTTTCTTAAAATTCTTGTAATACCTAGGGGCAGAAAAATTGACTAGAAACTGTCATTTAACTGACATTATTAAAAAAGACAAATGCTTATATTAAGTTTTATTAAGCTGCCATAATTACAAACCGAATTCAATTTCTTTTTTTCCCATTTTCACAAGTCAGTCTTAAGACATGGTTTGAAGCCTATCTCCTAAAGATGTATGAAAACTTGAGCCTCTGTTAATTTAAGAGTAATATGAAAATAGCTCTTTGGGGGCAAAGTTCCTCTAAAACTGTGCAATATTTCTTTCATTGAAGTATTCTAAGAAATCAATTTAATTCTTTATTTTTTACCTACTCTAGTATTTCATAGGTTTAAAAATAAGGCATGTTATAAGATTTGAATTTTGTCCTTTATCTAAAATATACTATAGGATTATTTTGTGGCTGTTTCCCACCCCCCACTACCAACATGGATTTCAATGTACTTCTAAGCTAAAGTATAAAGAGAAAAAAAATTAAATATGACTCTTTAATATAATTATATTTAAATAAATGTTTAAGTATTCTCCCTTGACAAAAATATAAGATAAGATCGAATAGGTTTATTGCTAACTGAATAAATATAAACATGTCAGAGGAAAAAAAAAAAAAAACAGCGAAGAACAATATAGTTCACCAACTTATCTACTCATTGGGTCTTCGCGTAGTTCTGTGCGAGAACTCATAATATTTGCTCATCTTAGAATGTCTATGTGGCCTCTGGGCAATCCAAATTCTACCCAGCCTTCAAGGCCCACTTCAAGTCTCTTCTTCTATGTGAAGTTTTTCCAGATCATCCCAGAAAAGGTAAAGCCCTTTTTTATTTTCTATATTCCTGTAAGATTTCTTCCTTATTATTTTTTTTAGCTTTTAATACTTCCTACCTTGTATTCATGGTGATTAGTTTGTTTATTTATTGAGTCCCCATTTTTTGAAATGCAGAAAGACAATCCCTTTTCTTCATTCTATTAGAAGAGGAGATGCTAATTTGTTTTATTAACATCCGGAACATTTCAAATTAACATTGATGTTAGGACTAAATTTTCATTTATTATTCATGGGATGAAACTGCTTGGCAGTGTGTTTATATACACATGCATGCATACATACACATATATGTGTACAGCTTCACTAGTGTGTACAACCACTGCATGCTGGAGGGTCATTCCTATGCAAAATTCTGCTCTTTTACCCTGTGCTTTACACTCATGAAGTTCTAGAAGGCCTACCCTTAGCAGCCTCTGCCATGTCTCTGTCTGCCTCCACATGTTAGAATTGCTTGGTAGAATAATTATCCCTTTCGGTACTCCCTACCTTTATTTCCCCCTCTTTGCTCATACACGCTAAGAGTGCTGCTTATTGTTTACATTTCTGTACCACCCAGAAGTTTGCATCACTTCAACCTCTAGATTTTGTCCACCTGACTGTGGTGCTCTTGTGCATTGCTCCTTCAGGAATTTTTTTGGGAGTAAGTGGTTCACAATGCAGGATTCAGGTTTATATGACTGTTCTAGGAAAAGAATATCACATTTTATCAAAACCCTACAGATACTACAAAAATTAGGTTTATCTTTGCAATAGATTTAGCAAGTTTGGGGGGCAAGGATAGTTATAGAAATGATTTTTATTTTGTTTTCAACAAGCTGATTTAGCAATATATAGAATTATTTTCAGTAGCATCAAAAACATACTTCAGGCTTGTGCTATCTGGTATCACAGGCTTATATAAATCAGTGATTTTCAAATTTTTTAAGACACAGAGATCTTTTTACAAAGGAAATTTTACCTGGAAGCCCATTGTGTTAAACAGAACAACAACTACAACAAGAAACCTGATTAACGATGGTGTAAGGGGCACACTTCTTCATTTATTCACTAATTCAACAAATAATTTTTGAGGACTTCCTATTCTCTAGGCTCTCTTCTAAGCAGGAAGGCACACCAGTGTATAATTCAGGTAAACCCCTCCCTTCATAAAGCTTTCATTCTAGTGTATGTGTGTGTGAGAGACAATAAGTAAATAAATATTTAAGACATCCTATTGCAACAAGATCAATAAAGAAAAATAAAAGTAGTGCAAGGTGCTATTTAGTAGGTAGTCCAGCAAGTCATCTGTGATAAGATGATTCTTTTTTATTTTATTTTTTAAAGATACTTAGATTACATAAATGATACATAAAAAAATATAGGGGATTCCCATATGTCTCACCCCCAACCCCTCCCACACGTTCCCACATTAACAACATCCTTTATTAGTGTGGTACATTTGCTACAATTGAAGAACATGTATTGGAGCATTGCCACTGTGTAGATTATATCTTACATTATAGTTTAAACTCTCTCCCACACAATTTTGTAATTTATGACAAGATATATAATGGCCTATATCTGTCATTGCAATGTCATTGAGGACAATTCCCAAGTCCTGAAAATGCCCCCAAATTACACCTATTTTTCTCCTCTCCGTCCCCTCAGAACCTCCGCTGGCCACTGCCTCCACATCAATGATAAAAGTCCTCCCACTGCTAGAATAACTATAAGTCTATAGTAGAATACCAGTAAGTCTACTCTAGTCCATTGTTCATTCCCCAATCTTGAGGATTCTGGGATGGTGATGCCCATCCCAGAATTAAGCAGAGATTTGAATGAAGCGAGAGAATAAGCCATGTGCCTGTCTGAGGAAGTGATTTCCAGGTAGAAAAAGGTGATTGAGGCATAGGCTTCCTTGGAGAAGCAGCAGAGAGGCCAGCAGCATCTGTGGAGTGAGGGAGGGGGAGAGTGGTAGAATCATGGTAATGGTATTAGATTTTTTCTCTTCTCCAGTTTGCTTCACCAAAGCTGTACCTCATGTGCCTCCTCAAAACACTTGCAGCCCATGGAGCATAGTTTTTAAATGGCTGACACTGACAAAGCAGAAGATGCTAAACTCCGGTGATCCACTGACTGCTTCCCATGTACCATGCAATGTGCTGGGTGTTGAAGACATAACATTGTACAAGAGATACAAGGTCCACTTACGGAGCTGTTTTACTGGATTAGTTGAAATAAGAAAACTGGTGGTGCTGGGAACTTAGGGTGAGCTATGCTGTCTAACATTCCAATTTAAAAGATAGACAGAAGGCTTTGCTATATTGTACACTTTTTAATATATTATATATATTTGGGCATATATGTGTATGCGTGCACAAAAAAACACATATATGTGTATGTATGGATGTGGGTATATGTAAATACACTGTCGAGCAGTTTGATCCCATGAATCAAAAATGAGATATAGTCATATAATCAACATTAATTTGAAACATATAGAGAAGAACCTTAGTAATAAGTTCTGTATTCAGCAGTCAGATGATAACATACATGTAAATGTAATTAGATTTGATAGAATAACTTATCAATTGTTTCAATCATCTTCATTCATGAATATAATGATAAAAGTTGCATTCACTTCTCTTTGGGAATTCGAGCTAGACCACTGAGAGAGTGATCTACTGATCAGAAAATTTCCCAATCCTGAGATCAAGCCCCTCAACTCTATTTATTCCTTTTACCTAATTATCTCTTCTATTTTGATAAATGTGGTATTGGTGGGAGTTTATAATAGCTTGTATGTTTGTATCAATGTCATTACTAAGATACTCCTGTGATACTCTATACTTAGGAAGCTAAGGCATTTTCTTTATCATTTTCTATTCGACATTATGTTTTTTTAAAAACAATTTATTGAAGTATATCATTCATACATGAACATACATAAACTATAAGTGTTCAGTAAACATCATGAACTTACAAAACAAACATGCATAACATCATACAGGGCTCCCACACATCACCCCCCCACAAACACCCTGCATTGTTGTGAAACATTTGTTAACAAATCATGAAAGAGCATCATCAAAGTATTACTACTAAATATAGCCCATATATTCCTCCCCTATACATTTTTTTAAAGGATTTATTTATTTATTTACTTTTATCCATTTTTACCCCCCCACACACACCCCATTTTCGCTGTTTCTGTGTTCATTTGCTGGGCAACTCTCTGTGTCCGTTTCCTGCTTTCTCTTCTCATCCTTCTCCTGTCTTCACTGGGATTCGATCCTCGGAATCGCCGATGTGGGAGAAAGGCATCCTACCGCCTGCGTCACCTTAGTTCCTTATTTTTCAGTGTGTTTCTTCTTGGCTCTCCCTTGTGTCACTCTCCTATTATGTCATCATCTTGCTGCGTGGCTCGCTGGGCCTGATGACACCCCCGCGCGCGGGGCCTGGGGGGCTCACCTGCTCACGGGGTCTGCCAGCACACCCTTGAATGGGGCCTGGCGGCTCATCTGCTCGCGGGGTCTGGCGGTGCACCTGTGCATGGGGCCTAGTGGCCCACAAGCCTTCTATTTTTTTATTTTTTTATTTCCAGGAGATCGAACCCAGGTCCCTCCATATGGGAGACAGGCACCCAAACACCCGAGCCACATCCGTCCCCCTGCTGTATCTCTTCAGGTTGACCAAAGATACCCAAAGCTACAGTCTTTTCCCATACAGGATGGCCACATAATAAATCAGGCTTAGTTTATCACTAGCATTCTAAAAACTAGACCTAGGGAGAAAAACTAGGTCTGGGGACACATGCGTGGTTTCTAATATAGCAAATGTTTAGCCTACCCTGATTATCACAAAATCAGGATAGTGAGAATATTCACAATACATTATGTTTTATATTCTTCAAAAGAGGACAGTACACCAAGGATTTCTTCTACCATTGTCATGATATGCAATAAATATTGCTTATAATGGCAAACAAGCTAAATGAAGGACATAATAAAGGTTTGTTAATACTCGAGAAATAAAGTTGGTTTGGGGGATTTTTTAAAATATTTACTCAAAACCTCATTCTGTTTGGAAACGGTGGAGTAATTGGTACCTACATATTCTCTTACATTGAACATCATAGGTCTTTTACAGTATCTTCACAATTATGTTAAATTTGATTTTAATTTATGTACTATAACAGACTTTATAAGTTTTTCAGGATATTAAGCTATTCTTTTGGTAAGGGCTACCTAAGTCATTGGTAAAATGTTATCAAGAAACCAAGAACTACAGTAGCATACTTTGGCATTAAAAGGCACCTCAGGCTGTAATGAGACATTGCTATTGTTATTATTTTGAAAACAAACTACCTCAAACTTTATCTTACTGTGGCCTGAAATGACTCATTCAAAACTTGTTACCTTATCTTCAAGGCAAAATATAAAACTTTCAAGTGACCTTTAAATGATTGATATATTTAACATCTCCAACTATTTTTGCCAACTTTATATTTGCAAAACAGTGCATCACAGTTCTTTTGTTTTAAATCATCGGTAAAAAATTATAAGCTTAAAACTCATAGTCTCTAAAATGACATTAAAGTATATTCAACTCTTCTATTACCCTTCATAGAAAAGTACATTGGAATCAATAATAAATCATCTGAGAAAGCAAAACAATTTGTAATTTTTCTAGACTCTATAGAGGTTAAATTTCCAACTGTTATATTTTGTAATCTCAAATGAATTCATACCACCCAACTGTGCAACACTCTCTCTCCCTCTCCCTCCCTCCCCTTCTCTCTCTCTCTCTCTCTCTCTCTCTCTCTCTCACACACACACACACACACACACACACACACACACTTGCAAACAAATTCATACAAAGTGGCAAATTTACTGAATTACTAGAAACTGCACCTTGGGTATAGGTTTTGTTTGCATGTGTTTGTATTACATAACGTAAGATATATTTTTTTTCCAAATAGTCATTGTTACAATCCTTTTCAGAGCTATATATAAAAAAAAAAAGGTAATTCAAAACTTGATCGTGTATAAGTGCAAAATACAAAAGCATCTTCCATCTTGCTTTCAATTCTTAAGACAATAATATTATGATATCTTAACTCATAGTGGGAATGATAAAATTAAGAATATAATTAAGATACTAAAATAACTTCTAAGAGTTGTTTTGAGAGAAGGAATTGGAAAGACAGTTTTGTGTTTTTTAATTTATTGCAATAAAAATGTTTCAGAC
The DNA here is from genome assembly GCA_029593785.1 of Cabassous unicinctus. NCBI lineage: Eukaryota > Metazoa > Chordata > Mammalia > Cingulata > Chlamyphoridae > Cabassous > Cabassous unicinctus. The sequence goes on along the minus strand of JAQZBX010012231.1, from coordinate 15,594 downwards.
AAATGGCTCAAAACATATGGACACATGGTAGCCTCTTACTATTTTTATTCCTGAAATAACCCTTTTAAAATAATTTCTTCTTTTACTAACTTCTCAAGATTGGTTAACTTTAGTTGGCACAAATTGAATATAATACTAGTTAAAGCTGTAAAGAAATTATAATATCATTTGATATTTTACCAAGAATAGGTTTCTTACATATTGGCTGGGACATATATTATTTGCTAACTTTAATATATTCAATAGTGGTTTCTTATCTATGTCTATGAGTTAAGCTTCATATTTTCTTTAAATAATAGGAAAAACAGATAATTTAATATGATATATTATTGTTGAAATTCAATAAAATCAGAAACATAAATATTGACCCAAGAAAATAATTTCTTCATTCATTAAATTTGTTTACTTCAAAATTTTTTGTCAAATAATCCACTTGAATATGTGTATAGATGTCTAGAGGGGTAATGATGAGGACAGCATAAACAAATCTGCTGTAATATATTAGTGGAATGTTTTATGAAAAGGATTTGCTGTGCTCTGTTGCACAGAACTATAAGAACATAAAATCAATCTGACCCTCTAACAAGGAACTACTTAAGTGAGTAAAAATAAATTTAAATCCACCTGTAGGTAACGTTATGTTCATTATTTTAATTTTGACTTCATTACTATGAGTCTCTTGCAAAGGTCTACTTTTTTATTTTCCTTTAACTGAAAAGATTATTTTAAGCCAATGTATAATATTAAATATAAACAAATTTTTTTAGAACTTGAAACTTGGGAAATATATATTTATATAATAATGGCAATTATGGAAATCTATGTCATTAGCCACATACACATTAGAAATGAAAATTTATGAAAAGCTCAACTATCTGGACTAAAATTGAAAAAATGACATAAATAAGCAAATGCCTCTTTGTAGGAAAAGCTCCTTGTAAGTTACAATATCACAAAATCCGAGCACTGAATTTTTTCCTCACAGGAATATACAATGATTTTCACTCAGAATAATTATTCTTACTTTTTGCATGGTCCTATAAGTCTGTTTCTATAGCATATACACTTGTCACAAACAAAAAATATAATAATCTAAAGAAACAGAAGAAAGATACCATCCTGGCACTTTTATATCAGTGAGATATGACAGATGGTAAATGGAAGGCTGGAACTTTAAACAAAACTGGAAAAGACAGTCATAATGATTTCAAAAGCTCAACAGTATGGGGATATTATATGTGCCAACCAACACTACTACACATAATAGTAGATCTCCAGGGCATTGCATTTTGTTGCAGAAGAAAAGGTATGGGATTTTAGATCAGAAGACTTGCGTTAAGTATCAATTGTCTTAGAGTAGTACCTTGGATAAGATTCTTAACATTCCTAAAACAAAATTTCCTATACAAAATATAATTCATTACTCCCCAACCCAAAAAGAAAAAAAAAGAAAAAAAAGAAACAAAGAGATATGCCTCCTTGGGGACCAGGTGAAGTACTGTGGTAGCTAGCCTCCAAGATGGCCCCCGATGATCCCTACCGCCTAGTAGTCACACCCTTCATAGTTCCCTCCCATATTGTACCAGAGTCAGACTATCTGACCAACAGAATATACCAGAAGTGATTGTATGTCACTTCCGAGATTAGGCTATAAAAATAACGCAGTTTCCATCTTCAGTGCTCTCTCTTTCTTACTCTTTGTCTCTCTCTTTCAGATCACTTGGAATGGTGGAAACCAGCTGCCAGGTCATGAGCAACAGTGTGGAGGGGGCCATGTAATGAGGAACTGAAGTTTCCTGCCACCAGCCATGCGAGTGAGCTTGGAAATAGTTTCTCCAGCCACAATTGTGCCTTCAGAATCATGAAGCACCAAATGACAGCTTTCCTAGTCTCATGTAAGATGCTAAGACAGCAGCACATAGCTAAGCCACTCAAGGATTCCTGACACTCAAAAACTGTGTGAGATATTAAATATTTGCTGTGCAAAGCTGCAAACAACAGCAGTAGTTAAACAATTCATATTTTGGAAGCTGGAGGTGGGTTGTTGCCATAATAAATACTTAATATGTGGCATGGCTTTGAAACCAGGCAGTGGGTGGTAGCAAAAAGATTTCAAGAAGTACATTAAATCTGTATCACCTTTTACAGACCATCAGTAGAATTTTCAATTTGAGGAGGCTGACTGTGAGGACTTAGAGAAAAGTGAGAAAAATCATATTGGAAACTGGAGGAAGAGGGTCTTTGTTATTTAAAGTCAGAAAGTTCAGCAAAACTGTTACCTACAGTAATGTGGAGGGTAAAAAATATACCTAATCACCTAATTAGGTGATCTAGCTAAGGAGGTTTATAGCCAATGTGTTGGATATTCTGGCTCAGTTTAGATTGAAATGTGAGAGGAAAGATAAAAGCTAATGAAAGACTTTCTAAACTGAAATAAAGAACGACTTGCTGGTTATAACAACTCCAAATTCTCTAGAGGGCAAACAATGATAAAATTAAGCAGTGGCTTCCAAGAAAGATAAAATCCAGGACAATCTCAGGATCTAAAAAAGAAGCCAATGGTGTGACTCTACAACCTTTTTCCAATACCTCAGAAAGATCAAAGTAACAAAAATCTGTTAGAGTTAATAAATGGATTCAGCAAAGTTTCAGGATACAAAATTAGCACACACAAATTAGTTATTTTTCTATATGCTAGCAGTGAACAATAAGAAAAAGAAATTAGGAAAACAATTACATTTATAATAGCATACTTAGGAACAAATTTAACCAAGGAGGCAGTAGACAAATATTAAAAACTACAAACTTTTGCTGAAAGAAAGAAGACCTAAACCAATGAGAAGGGATTTGAAGACATATTATTGTTAAGATGACAATACTACCCAAAGTAATATAAAGATTTAATGCAAACCCTATCAAAATCTCAATGGAAATTTTAGCAGTAATGGAAAAAGCCATAGTAGTTCATACAGAATTTTAAGGGAACAGAATAACCAAAACAACCTTGAAAAAGAAGAACAAAGTTGTAGGACCCCCATTCCCTGATTTCAAAACTTACTACAAAGTTACAGTAATCAAAACAGTGTAATACTGACATAAGAACAGACAAGTTGACCAATACAATAGAAATGAAAGTCCAGAAATAAACTCACATTTATGGGCCATTGCTTTTCGACAAGGGTGCCAAGACCATTCAATTGTATAGAATATTCTCTTCAACAACTGGTGCTGGGACATTAAATATCCACATGCAAAAGAATGAAATTGAATCCTTACCTCATGCTATATATAAAAATTAACTCAAAGTGGATCAACGGTCTAAATGTAAGACCTAAAACTATAAAACCATTAGAAGAAATCATAAGGGCAAATCTTCACTTTGGGTTTGGCAATGGATTCTTAGATGTGACACTAAAGAAAAAAAAAGATAAATTGGAATTCATCAAAATTTAAAACTTTTGTGCATTTAAAGGACACTATTAATCAAGTGACAAGACATCTATAAACTGGAAGGAAGTAGTTGCAAATCATATATGTGATATGTGCTTAATATCTAGAACATATAAAGAACTAAAACACAACAAAAAGAAAACAATTTTTTAAAATGGTGAAAGGACTCGAATAGACATTTTTCCAAAGAAGATATACCAAAAGTCCAATAAGTGCATGATGTTCAGCATCATTAGTCATCAGAGAAATGTATATGAAAACCACAATGAGATAGCACTTCACACCTACTAGGATGACTACAATTTGAAGAAAAGTAGAAAATAAATGTTGGTGAGAATATGGAAGTATTGAAATTCTCATGCATAGCTACTGATAATGTGTTTCCCATAGCAGTTTGTAGGTTCCTTGAAAAAGTAAACATAGAACTACCATATGACCCTTGGCATATACTCAAAAGTATTGAAAACAAGGACTCAAACAGCTACTTGTACACCAGTGTTAATAGCAACATTATTCACAGTAGCCAAAAGGTGGAAACATCTCAAATGTCTATCAAATGATGAATGAATAAACAAAGTGTGGAATGCCCATACAATGGGATATCATTCATCTATAAAAAGGAACTGAGTTCTAATATATAGTACATACTAATACATAGTACAACATAGATGATCCTTGAAACATGCTAAGTGAAATAAGCCAGACACAAAAGCACAAATATTATATTATTCCAATTATATAAAATATCTAGAAAAGGCAAATTCATAGAGACAGAAATCAGGCTACAGGTTACCAGGGACTACAGGTGAGGGGAAAACTGGGAGTTATTGCTTTATAGGTACAGAATTTCTGTTTGGGGTAACAAAAAATTTTGGAAGTAGTATAATGTTTACACAACATTGTGAATGTAATTAATGCCAACAAATTGTATACTTAAAAATGGTTAAAATGGAAAACTGTATGCCATATATATTTTAACACACACATACAAGAAAAGATCAGTTAGTGTTGAAGAGTACTCTTTGGTCAGAAGAAAAGGCCCTCTAAAAAGTTTACAAATATGCTTCATAGATACTTTCAATAAGAAAGGGGTCTCTAAGAAGCTTAAGGGTGTTGCCATCTCAGCAGACAACTAAGGTGGAGAATTGCTTTTCTAGAAGGGATTTGTCATCATGGATTTTGTCAGTGGAGTGATCCTCAACAAGATCCACAGGAGGTCCATAAAGTTTTAGTGAAATATATCACCAGAAACACCATCAGACTGAACTGAAAGATACAGGAACAGTACAATATAAAAAGAAACCTTGGTGTCCCCCAACATATTGCAATCAGAAGGCAGGCTATAAAAACTAATCCATTGCAAACATGTGCTGCCTTTCAAGAAAAAGAAGGAATGACTCAAAGGGAAGAACCAAGAGCCCAGAGGCCAAAACCAAGAAGCACAGAGAGTCATTTCAAGGCAGAAGTAGAAATTAGCCCTAATCAAGGTAGTGCCAATATTTTCCCAGTATTTGGATTTTCAAATTGCTATGGATCCATGATTCCTCTGTGCCACCCATTTTCTCCCTTTTGCAGAGTATATCTATAGCAGTTACCCTCTGTCTGTTCTGTATAGTGACTGTGAGGAGGCCAAATAACTTGTCTCTTTAGTACTAGAGAGAGAGGATCTGTACCTAAGGAACTATATCTAACCATATCAAAGTAATTATACTCTAGGCATGACAACATGCTGGAAATGGAGCTGATGCTGTATGTCTTAGTTTGCCAAGGGATGCCAATGCAAAATTACCAGAAATGGGTTGATTTTTATAATGGGGGTTTATTAGAGTAAAGATTTACAGTTCCAAGGCTGTAAAAATATCTAAATCAAGGCATCATCAGAGATGCTGTTTGGTGCTGGCAGATCCTGGAGTCCTGTCACATGGTAAGGCAAAATGGCTCTCCATCTAGATATTTGCCTTCTCCCCCAGGGTACTTTGTCTTCAAGCTCAGTTGTGGGCAACCAAACACATAGCATGACTAGTCTATTCAGCTTTGGGTTCATCCGTGTACCTAGCCTCTCACGGGCTTCTTTCCATGCCTCTATGCTCTGCTGATTTCAGTCTCTGGACTCTCTCTCATCCTCTCAGAGGCCTTTCTCTCAGCTGTAGATGATTCTGGAGTCCTCTTTCACACGGCAGGGTAAAAAATGGCAGCTGTCTTTCTCTGCGTGTTTCTGCTTCCAGTTGTCAAGTTATATAAGACCCCATCAAGAGGGCAGAGACCCACCCTGAGTCATGCCTCACTGATGTAGTCCAATCAAAGGCTCTAAAGTGATCTAATAAAATGATCCAATCAAAAAGTCCCTTAATGCAATCAAAGCGCCCCACACCTTCAGGAACAGATTAGTTTAAGAAGGTGATCTTTTCTGGGATTCACACACACACAAAAAAACACTTCAAACTGTCACACTATATTAATGGGATGAGACATTCAGGGATACTGGGAAGTGGTGACTGTATTTTTGCATTTGTGTAGGAAGTTACTCATTGGGACCAGACGGCAGATTATGGTAGCTAACCTCTGAGATGGCTCCCAATGATCCCACCACCTATTCACACCCAGGTTCATGTTCAGGTTGTTGGTAGAATCCAATTCCTTGTTGTTGTAGGATGGAGGTCCCTGTCTTCCTACCATCTGTCAGCTGGAGACTTCTTGTAGCTTGTAGAGGCCTCGCTCCAGTCCTTGCTTGTGGACGCCTATATTTCAGGGCTAGCAAAGTGCATCAAATTCTTCTCACTACTGGATTATCTGACATCTTTCTGTTGTATCTTTCCTGCCTCCAACAGAAGAAAGTTCTCTGCTTTTAAGGGCTCATGTGATCAGACTGGGTATCTGAGATAATCTAGGATAATCCCTCAATTTAAGGTCATTGATTACTAATCTTAAAATACTTGTCATGTAAGGTTCCAGGGATTAGGATGTGAACATTCTGCATATGACAGTTATCAATGATAATATGGCTGTCTTCAATTCTCTATCTCCCCTCCCCTCCCCCCCATCACTCATTCTGGGGGAAGCCAGCTGCCATACCATAAGCAGCTGTATGAAGAAGGCTTCGTGGTGAGACACTGAAGCTTTCTGCCAACAACCATGTGAGCTCCATCAAGCTCTCAGATGTGCAGCCAGAACAACCTGACTGCAACCTCAGGAGAAATCTTTAGCCTAGAACCATGCAGCTAAGCTGCTTCCAGATTCCTAAAACTCAGAAACTATGTGATGTTTGTCATTTTAAGATGCCACATTTTGCGGTGATTTGTTATGAAGCAATTTATAATTAACACAGTGTCTCTTCATTGTTCTTTCTCTCTCCATACTTTTTTTATTAGACATTCCAGACTTTCTTCTAGCCTTTTGTGGTGATTTTTTTTTCCTGTCCCAAACAAATGCATTACTATTTCCCACTACGCTGGTGGCTTTCTCAATGTCTCCTTGTTTTTTGTTTTAATGCTAATTTAATTTGGTACATAATGTCTTAAAAGACTGCTTCCAAGGGAGACAGTGCCTATAACAGTTAAGGTCAGAGTGTGTAGAGCCTGAGTGAAAGTATTCAAACCCCAACTCTACTAATGCTGGTTTTGTGACTTGGGGCAAGTTCCTTAACTTTATTAGGTCTCAGATTCCTCATTCATAAAATGGGTATGATGATAATAGTGGTACCAAACACATAAGCTACTATAAAAGTTACACGATTGGCCACTTATAAAGTGTTTAGAATAATGACTGGTATATAAAAAGCACTCAATAACTATTGATTCATAAAATCATTATTTTACAATTATTTTTATTGTGGATTGTAAATGGTCTTACAGTAAGTTTCTTTTTTCTAGCATTTATCTTTTCTTGAAATCTACTTCAATTGATTACCCTATTGCTATTTTAACATAATTTGTCTTTTAATTGCATTTACCTAGTAGTTCAAAACCTTAGATATTATGCCGTTTGGGTAACATTTAAAATAACAATATTTATTTATTCATTGACACAAACTGAGGGTCCATGGGCTTTACAGGGCTTGACATTGTGGTGGTTTGAGGCTGGGAAACAGTCCAAATCAAATCTAATAGTTATTATTATTTGTCATTTCATTCAGCTTTTACTTTTCTATCATTTATATATTTAACTTTTTTACTATCTTGATTATCATTAGTTTTCTTTTTTTTCTCCTGACAATAAAGAAGTTATAAATTACATTTTTCCTTAACTAGTGGTCTATGATAAACAGTTGTCTATTGACTTCTTTTTATAGATATGATAATTTTATTGCTTTATATATTTTTCTCTTAATTCCTCAAATTCTTCCAAGGTTTTATAGAAATAACCTGGGACTATTGATTCACATTATTATTTCAATCTCTTTTTATTCTCTCATAGAGTATGTGGAATAGTTCCTTGTAATTTGATATCCATATTAATAATAAATATGAAAATAGCACAATATTCTTTTGTTTTCATCACCCCCTATTGTTTCAGTTATATATTGTGTGGATTTTTAATTTTGATTAATCACTAAGTTTGACTGGAATAGTCTTATAATTGTTTGAGTAAGGAAGGGTAACTTTTAGACAGTGACAAAGTAGGCATAGAATTACTGAGTCTCAAATCTTTTGCTTTCATTGCCTTCTTTTTTCTGTTTTTTTATTTTTTATTTTTTTTTATAGTAGTCTTCTACCCTGGCTTTAGATGTACTACTTATTACAAAAAATCTTCAACATTTTTAGTATTTAGATGATGTACTTTCCTAGTTTTTGGTGGTGGTACAGATCTTCTCTTTTCTTCTTCCTTTGTCATTTTAATGATGAATTTTAAGCAGAAAGTAAAATTCACAGGCCAGATCAATATCTTGGACTGGGAGTTATTCACTTGATTCCTGAGATGATATTAGATAAGGTTCTGATAGAGGTTTTATACATTAATTCATGTCATCTCTGGTCAGGATGAAGTGTCATTATGTAAAGGGTATGTTCATCTGTATTAACTATTGGAGATGCACAACAATGGACAGATATTCTACCAGTTTTCTATGGCTTCCCAGATTAGAGAGGCTTGCTGATTCTCTAAACTCACAGGAAATTGATTAGTTTTTCTTTAAATCTATTCAGAGACAGATTAACCGATTTTGTTCTCATTTGGTATGTGCAATAAACTGTTGGAGATGGGAGACAGCCAGAAAATAGAGGCAGAAAAACCTCATCACTTAGCATTTTGTTATACTCAGCTTGTTTCCTAGCATTATGAAGAATGGGACAGGGCTAGTTTGGAGAGTAGCTGGGACTTATTAATACTTAAGGATCAAAACACAGAAAATTGTTTCCACTACCATTACCAGGAATTTTTTTTAGTAACGAGGTTGATTAATATTTGATTGTCAGAAAATAACATTTATTAAGTATCCAATGTGTGTAAAAGATAGTAGGGCATTAAGAAGAAATTGGAAGTCATGTTATAAATAATGCATGCTATTAATTGACAAAGACCTATGTAATAGAAGTAATGAATGTTTTTAAATATCTTTAAGTAGAAATACTCAAAGCTTTCATTAAATAAAGAGCCGAAAGACTATAATTAGAAGATATCGAAAATTTTCCACAAGCATTGGCCTTTAAAGTCAGTCTAAAGGACACTTAGTAGATGCAAGATTATTTCATATTGGGAACAAATACACCAGCTAGTTTTATGGGCAATCTTTATTCATTAACAGAGAATAAAATATTTTTTGCAAACTACACTCTTGATACATTATATTGTGGTGGACATTGTATATAAGGTTTTCCTTAGTTTAATTACTAATCACAGAGAATATATTTCATTAATTTCATACCTTTAAACTATGTCGGATTTTCTCAACTATTAATTTAAATTTCCCAAAATTCAATTAACTCCTATGTACTCATACATAAAATACAAAAATTAAGCTACTAAGAAAAACATACCCCTCTCTAGTTAACATATTATCAGTTCATTCTACACCTCACTACCAAATTAAACTTCTAAAGCAATAGCTTCAATCATAGCATTTCTTTGCTTCAATGTTTTTTGTACATTGCCTTCTGAATAAAATATAGACTTAATTATCATTATTCTGGTTTTACCTTCCACTACAACTCTACAAATAGCCTACATACCCATAAAACAGGACTTTTCTCTGTTCTATTTCTCATCCTTGTATGATGCATATGCTGTCACTTCCAGCTAAACTTCTTTTTCTCTTCATTATCACCAACTATAAAAACCCTACTTAACCTCCAACATCCATCTTAAAAGTCACCATCTTTAAGCCTTTCCTGACTCCCTTGTTTTATTGTAGGCCATAGATTGACTTGTATCATAGATATTTATATACACATCTTACCAGTCTCTAAGCTTCTTGAGGGTCAGACTTTTCCAACTGTGTATCTCCTACAGTACTTAATACAGTACTTGTCTTATAGCTGGTAGGTAATTTAGTATTTATTAATTCCACTGATATAAATTAGAATATAAAACTACAGCACATTAATTTTACCATCAAGTTTTATATGTAATAATTATAATAAGCAGAAGACAGCAGACATAATTTCTAAGGAGTGTATAGTTCAGTTTCAAATCTATGAATATCCCATAAATCAGCAGTTATTTTAAGCAAGGCTTAACATATTTCAATCATTTAATGTGAAGGAAAAGAAAATACTTAATTCAATTAACAATATGCAGTTTTGAACTAAGGATGCAAGAGTAATGGTTGAAAAAAGTGTACTAAAAATACTTTTATTTATAATATGGACAACCTAATATTTCTTCAATTTTTAAAATTTGTCTAATAATATCTTTGAAATTTTATTAAAATCATATTTTCAAATAATGAACTAAATAAGCTTAGGGAAAAGATTGCTTACCTAATAGCTAGCTGAATAGGATCATGTCAGTTAATTACATTTTAATTGCAATGAGAAATCAAATGAAACATATACAAATTTCTTAATATACATATTGTATTCACTATCATCAAAAACAACCTAATTACTTTTTTGGTCAACGAAACAAGTATGGCATCATTACAATTAGTAAAGGAAAATGGCAATCATGTTTAATGAAAAATTAGGTCGATTCTGTCAGTGTTACAAGCAAAAGGGATAGTTATGTAAAGTCAACTAAATGGATATATGTACTCTACCATATATTCATTTAGCAGATGTACTTTTTTGATGATTTACTCTGTATGATAAACAAACGCATACACACATTATATGAATTGTTTGGGTTCAAGCATGTACTTGGAAGAAAGACATCTACACAATACTCCAATGAAGCCAGTATACGCACCATACCATGCTAATGTACTGTGCCTGCAGATCCTATTAATTAAGAGGTGCTTGGCCACTTTCATTAGTAGTGTATTGTTATAAAGCTTTTAGTAGTACATGACTGGCAACATTGGATTACTGTGACACTTTTATTATTAAGTATAATCACAACTGTTAGTGTGTTTTTTTCCCACACTTTTATTCCAAAGTTCATTAAAATGTAACACTTGAGTTTAGGGTCTCGGTTTTAAGAAACTACCTGATATCTTCTACTACTACCAGATTTTTTTTTAACAAATCATTTTTATTGGTACATATTAATAAAGCATAAATCCATGCAAAGAGTACAGTCAATTGTATTCAGTGTAACAAATATTTGTGCATTCATCACCCCAGTCATTCACAGAGCACATTCTTAATTCCAATAATAATAAATAAAAAGCAAAAAACAATCAAAACTCATCACCCCTCAATTTCTCAATGCTTCCCCTACTGTACATAGCTGCTATTCTTTTTCCTTCTCTCTAGTATATTTTTATGTCTATTTTGTAAAAACAGTCTTATATCAGCAGTATCCCCCATATTCATGTTTTACATGAGGTTTTCCTATCTTATACAGTCCCATGTTACAGTTTTTAGCTTTCCTTCTAGTAATATACATGACCTTAGACTTTCCCTCTCAACCATTGTCATACCCGTACAATAGCACTGCTAGTTACATCATGATATGCTTTAACCATTTCTATTCATTTCCAAAAATTTACAATCTGTTTACCAATTCTGCACAGATTAACCCTCAAATTTCCATTCTCTAGCCTACTTCTATTTTCTGGTGACCTATATTCTAATTATTAACTCCATGAGTTTACACAATAAAATTAGTTGTTAGAGTGTGTTTTCTTCCCACACTTTTTTCCAAAATTAATTATAATGCAACACTTGAGTTTAGGGTCTCAGTTTTAAGAAACTACCTGACATCTTCTACTGCTACCAGATTTTGAGTTAGAAACATATAAGGCATATGGACCCACTTGGCCTATTCTGGATGAAGAACCATTAATAAAACCTCACCTGCATTTTCCATTTCAGAGAATGGCACAGCTCTCTATCCATTAGTCTATCAGAGTCACAAACTCAGTGCCATCTTAATAAATGCCTCTGCATCCAATCATACAGTCATTCACTTATTCAGTGAATATGCAAATAGTCTCACTACTGTCCCACACTCTACATTAAGAGTGAGGACTATAAATCTTAGTTAAGGGCATGAATGAAGGTGGTCTTCACAGAATATAGCAGTATTAAAGAGCTAGTTTACTGGTGGAATATAGTTTACAGTCATTTTGCATTCATGGTGTCAGAGGGCAGAAAAGGGACTAATCACTGGAAGCTAAGGTTGTAGTTATGAATTCTGGTTTTAAAAACTACTTACTAGGAATATATATGAGTACTATAAACAAAGTGCTTAGCATTGTACGTGGTACAAAATGGGGGCTAAAAATTAGAATGGCTTTTTCTGTAGTTATTAATATTACTATAAGAAAAATGTAGATACCATATTTCATGATGAAAAAATAATTTATGTCCTCTTTATAGTTTTTCTAAGTTTAATGACACAAGTTTCTAATACCTTTTCTCCTAGAAATGAGCTCCAAGGTCTTGTATCTGCTTTTAAATCATATTCTCCCCCAAAATATTAATTATACCAGATATGAAGTGACAAACCAATAATATAAGAGATCCATTACTTCCCTCATTCCAATGCCTCCAAAAAGGCCTTAGTCCTCAACTTTTCCTTCTTCAGCTTACATTCCACTTTGTTGCTAGAATGATGTTCCAAAATCACAGATATGATCAGGTCAGTTCCCTGCTTATAAAGCTCCAAAGGTTCCCCACTGACATAATGAGAAGGTCCAAATTCCTAGCCTAGCTTTCATAGCGCTTTTGCCTTCAGCTTTGCCAACCTCTGTTCCTACCACATATCCTCCTGTAGCAGTTTGGCATCATTTATGAATTCCAAAAATAGATATTGGATTATGTTTGTAAACTGGTCTGTTCCTCTGGGAGTGTTCCCCTTTGATTGTATTAAGTTCAGAGATTTCACTTTTACTTGATTAAATTAAAAATTAAAGCTTTGATTCAGCCACATAGTAGGACGTTGAGTCCCTGCCCCCTTGGTGGGTAGGGAGTCACAGAGAAAATAACAAAGCAGCGAAGAGTTGGAGTTTTGATGCTGGAGCCCCAGGAAGTAAACACACAGGAAAAGAACACAGAGGAACAGACACAGCTCCATAGACACAGCAGAGGCCCAGGGAAGAGAAAGAGTCTGACAGTCTCAGCTGACCTTGTGGAGAGAACAGAGCAGCTGAGCCCAGAGACAAATGAGTCCTGGGAGAGAGAAGAGACTTATCCTAGCCTAGAGCTGAGATTGAGAGGAGCTGGGACCCTGGAGCCTTAAGAGGAAGAAGAAGGCTGGACCTTTGCAGGTGTCGGCAGTCATCTTGGTTCAACACGTGACAACAGACTTTGGTGAGGGAAGTAACTTATGCTTTATGGCCTGGTAACTGTAAGCTTCTACCCCAAATAAATACTCTTTATAAAAGCCAACAGATTTCTGGTACTTTGCATCAGCATCCCTTCTATATGTATATCTACACTCTAGCCAAAGTCAATTTCACACCACTCTGTTCACATCCCTTGGCTCCATTTTACCTCCATTTGGAGTTCTTTTCCTTCTTCTCTCTTTAAACCTTACCTCAAGCTTTCTATACTTGTTTAGAGAGTTGTTTCTCCGAAAGCCTCTAGTAATATTTTGCACATCTGTATATTAGCTGACTGTTTGTATGAATATTATTTGTATTAGCCTCCTCCACGCAGATGTGAGCACTTCAAGGGAAAGAGAACTCAGCATAAAAATAGACACTAAAACGTATATGTGCTTCATACAAAAATTAAGAATAAAGCTTTGCAGTTTACAAAGCTTCTGCATTATTATTTTTTTGTGTCTCCCAGGTGACAGATATTATGATTCCCATTTCACAACCTGGAGCCAATGTTCAGAGAAATTTTTTTAAAATATCCAATTTCAAACATCCAGTAATACCATATGGAGCCATGATTTAAATCCAAGACTTTTGATTTCAAATTCATAGTGTTTTTATTATTATTATTCACTTTTATAGAGAAGAGAACTAAAGTAAAAAAAAAGTTAGTTGAATCACTGCACAGGATTTGAAGTCAGTTCTTCAAATTTGAATTTTAGTCCAATGAATTTCCACTCCACAAACAGAAGACTGATGGTACAAGCTTAAAAGAAAGTAGTAGATATTTTGATATTATAGATAAATCAATGGGTAGACAGCTATGTGCACAGCTCCCATAATACGGTGGACATTATAGAAGTAGAATACCCTAACACTGTGAAATACTTTAATAATTGGCCATTAGATAAATCAATCTTTCCTATGCCATAAAGGAGGCCCAACCACTCTAAATGCCTATAATCATTTTATATAATGTTATTGTCCTTCAAGTCTCATAAAATTGTCCTAAATGTAGTAAACATTGTGATAATACAAAGAGCCAGATTATAAAATAAAATGTGCATAAATCTCATAAAATGCTCGTCTACTATAATATATATTTAACCTAAAATTAAGATGTTAGCTCTAATAAACATAAAAAATTATGACCACTTGATTTATAATTCTCTTAATTCACATTTTAGTAATCATAACAGGGGTTAGGATAGAATTTACATCTTAGTTCTTTCTACAAAAGCTATATAGGACACTTTGCACTTAAATATTTTCTAAAGTTATCTGTATTAAACTATTCAAAATTGACGATAGAATCACAGTCTTTTTTCTCTTCACATAGCCACTATAGTATCTGAATATTTTAATTCTTCTCATCTATGAGATTAACATGTCTCTCTTTACTTTTATCTTTTTCTTTATCTTCAAGATTTGGCTTTGTTGGAGTTGGGGGTGGTAGGCATTGGACAAAATTTAAAGAGACGGGAAACCAATTCACCATAGAATACCTAAGGAAAGAGAAATAGATTTGGTGACTTACCGTACTTTGAGTTCAGCATAAAGAAGATTTTGATAGGAGAATTTCTTTGTCATACAGAAGACAGTTTGAGGTAAAACAGCAATAGGACCCAGTACCTTATTTATGTTCTTACTAATGACTGTAAGACTATTTTAGATGCAACGAATATAACAAGTTCTAATTCAAACTCAGAATAGTTAAAACTACTTGAATTTAGAGGCAGAAAAGGTACACCTGGATTGAATTAAGCTATTTAAAATTGGAAACAGCTGA
Source organism: Cabassous unicinctus (assembly GCA_029593785.1). Classification (NCBI taxonomy): domain Eukaryota; kingdom Metazoa; phylum Chordata; class Mammalia; order Cingulata; family Chlamyphoridae; genus Cabassous; species Cabassous unicinctus. The sequence goes on along the minus strand of JAQZBX010012231.1, from coordinate 493 downwards.
GAACCTCCTGCTGCGCCCTGTTAAATTCCAGGCCTACAAGCTGAGCTCTGACTGAACCTCCCAGAGTATCTCATGACCTGCACAAGCCGCAGCCGCTTGGAGCCAGAAGGCGGCAAAAGAAAACAACTGCCGAGGCGTCATCTCCTCTCCCCTCACCATACTTTTCTTATGAGTAGAGGAACAGAAGTGGCTGGAGGAGGTCACAGACCATATCAATCAAGGGGAAATATCAAGGCAGTTATCAAACAGTCAGAAGAATTGGGAAAATGGTCAAGCAAGCAGCCAAGAAGCAGTTAAGGAAACTCTTTTAACACTGTACAGGGTCTAAAAAGGCAATATTATTTTTAAATAATGTTTATTTTCCCAATTATTGAAGAAATAAATGTGTATCACAGAAGATGTGGAAAATACATTGATGTGCCAAAGAAAATAAAATCACCCTTAGTCACAGAAATAATTGTTAACATTTTGACAGATTTAAAAAAATTATCTC
>JAQZBX010012230.1:0-41521 GCA_029593785.1 Cabassous unicinctus | reverse complement strand
CCTGCTCAATTTTTTCCATTCTTTTCTCTCTCTGTTCTTTTCTCTCTTCAATTTTAGCTGCTCTGTCTTCGGTATCACTTATTCTTTCTTCTATCATTTCGAGTCTGCTGTTGTATGCCTCAAATGTGTTTTTGACTTCACCTATTGTGTCTTTCATTCCCATGAACTCCGTTACTTTTCTGTTCAGGATTTCAAATTCCTCTTTGTGTTCGCTCAATGTCTTCTTGATGTCATTTATCTCTTTAACTATATTGTCTTTCATCTCATTAATTTGATTTTGGAAATTTGTGCTCATCTCACTGATTAGTTCTCTTAAATTCTGTATCTCTTCTGGGACTTTGATGTATTCCTTTTCTTGAGCCATGTCTTCTATTTTCTTAGGATGGCTCGTAATTTTTTGTTGTTGTTTAGGCATCTGGTTAGGTTGTATTTTACTTAGATGCTCTATCTCTTTCTCTTTTATAGGGTTTTAGTGGCAGAAGGCTGTGAGTTACCACAGCTCTTTGATTTTTGGCTCACCCTTGATTGTTAGGATTATCCTGCTGGTTGCTCAAAACTGGGCACTGGACCCAGTAATTGGTTGTAGAATAGTTTCCTAGGCCCTTGGGCAGGGAGGCTATAGAGGCCGGGAAAATCCTCTTCTATTTAATTTTCTTATGTGCACTTCCTTGGTCTGCCAGGAGATGGCGCTCGTTGGCAGCTCTCAATTCAATGCCTGGTCGGAGTGTATTTGTTGTGACACAGACCAGACCAATGTGATAGAGCTTCATGTCTGGGGGCTAAGAGCCTTGTAATTTAAACTTTCGGAGACAGTTCTCCAGTCTTCTCTGGCAGCCCCCTCCCTTTTCCCAGCTGGGAAATATTTCCTCTCCCCTCTGAATCCTCGACAATCAGTCCCTGTTAGTAGTGGAGGAGACTGGGAGGTTTGTATATCTTTAGCCCCTTGCAGGCTCCAAGGCAAACAATGGTGCAGCCCCACTGGCCTGGACTGGCTCTCGGGACAGGGCAGACCAAACCTGGGAGTCAAAAGCAGGGTCAGCCCCAGGCTCTCTCTCTCCTCTCCTGTGGAGTCCTCAACAATTAGTCCAGGCTAGAAGAGAGGGAGATTGCGAGGGTCAGATTTCTCCAGTCCTTCCTAGGCTCTCAGGGCAAACTGCTGTGTGGAAGGGTCCGTGGGGCTCCGCAGCCCAAATTTGCGGGTCAGAACCTGAGTCAGCCTAAGGCTGTGTCCCTCTCTCTCCCCTTTCCGGGAGTGGTAGATCCCTGGAGCCCCCTTTGTCTGTAATCACAGGCCCAGAGGCCCAAGAATTCTAAGGAGTGGGGGGGAGGGTGCCGGCAGCAGCAGCCGCTGCTGATTGCAACTCACGTTCTGTCGTTGTGATTTCTCTCTTTTGTCCCTCTCTCCTCTGGGTGGTGTGCAGCCTTCCCCTGCTGTCCTAAACCCTAGAAGATCTATTTTGGGGCTGTTTCAGCCTGTTCTCTAGCGATTTCTCTCTATAATGGACCTTTTAAAGGCTGCCTTCCTTCTTTAATAACTTCCCCACCTTCCTGTGAGTATTTTCTGGTATCATCTCTTAAATAAGCTACTCACACTAAAATCCTTTCCTCAGGGCCAGCTTCTGGGAGAACCCAATCAAAGACAATTGCCTTTTACAGAGGTGAAACAGAAGATGAGCGTGGAGCCTGTGGATGGTAGAACTTGGAAAGGCTGCCTAGTACCTCTATAAGAATGACTCCCAATTTATTTGTTGAGAATTAAAATATGCTTTTTTCTAATACCACATGTTAAGCTAGTCCAGGGACTGGCCAAGGACAGCCCATGGGCCCTGCCTTCTGTTTTTGTACAACCTGCAACACTCAAGCTAAGAATGTTTCTTTATATTTTTGTTATATAAGTACCTACATAATATCTTCAGTATTTCTTCTTTGCCCACAAAACCTAAAATGTTTACTACCTTGCCCTTTGCGAAAAAATATTTACTACCTGGCCCTTTGCAAAAATTTTGTCAACTCCTGAGCTAGACAATTTTACTTAGGTGCCCCACCATTTCTTTAAACACCACATTTGTAATAATCATGTCAGTTTTGTGACTGACTGACCCAGAGTCCTGGGACCAGGTTCGGCACTTATCCAGGGATTGTTAATCTCCAGACTGTAAGCAACCCATAGCATGTCCTGTCCTAAAATCAAAACCTGGTGCAATCAGCTGTTCTCTTTTTGGAATCAGAAATAGCAACATGGAGGGGATAAGATAGTTATCAAGAGGAACCAAAGTTTTAAAAGTGATGTATATAGAGAAACCATGAAGTAAAGTCAGGTCTGGCATGTATTAGGGTAGGGGAGAGGGTATGGGTACAGAGTCAGAACTATTAGAGGGCAAGACAAGCAAATATTATGAGAAAGCTGAACCTTAACACCATGAATATGTAGAAGCTCTGAGACAGAGATCAGATATTAAAAAATTGCAACCAAAAGACCCTGAAAAAAATGCCTGCCTCCACTGCATATTGTGAATCCCCTGAAGGTAGAATCATGTCTTAGTCTTAATAGTAGAACTATTAAAATTTATCAAATTAAGTTTGAATAACATTTATTAAATTTGTTCTTTTATCCCATGCTCCAATAGAACATCTTTTCACTGACTTTTATTGCCATTTCTCTCTAATATTGTTATGTAACTCTTCATGAATTTGCACCTTGACTCCCCAATTGAATTAGAAGATCCAAAATCTAGAAACTGATAAAGACACCTTTATATTCTTTTCACAAATTCCATAGGAGTCATTATAGTCGTTAACATGCTGAATGTTTATTGATTGGCTCATTAATAGATTTAAAAACATTTTCTTTCTTTTGCTCTTTAAGAGGGCTTTTGGAGTATATTTGTATCAGAACAGCATCTTCTGTGGAGTTATAGGAACTCTTCACTCACATATATACCTCTACTAGCTCTTCCCTAAGATGTTATACTTGTGTATTATTTGGTGACTTTGCTCATTCTTTTTCATCTTTCAAGATCTGTACATTGTCTTCTGGGATACGTTCTTAGACACCTGTATTCAATTTGATTCCCAGCATTAACATTACAAAAGGATCTCTAAAAATATTCCATTATTCCATTAAATAATTGGTCGTTTATCATACAGAGATGAAATGATTTATTCTTGAGAATCAATACATACAACAATACTTTTCAATAGAACAGACATTTTTATTGCTTGACCTGTATCTTCTAAAAATGACTTCCTTTTAGCCAATACCATTATCAAAGATTTCAGTGTTGAGACCCAATGATATTCTTGGAGCAAAATGGTATGGTAAAATGTAGGAGAAATACTCTCAGAAAGCAGAGTCAATCCACAAGAAAACACACACTTGCATGGTTTTTGGCCACAGCAGGGATGAGGGTGGAGGGCAGCTGCTTTTCGGCTGGCCTTCCCTTCTTTGGGTTCCTGTAGGACTTGGTTTTGCATGTGCCGGAGCATGCTGCCACTCCTTGTCTCCAGATTCTTTAGTCAGATGGCTCTTGAACACATCCAATGAAAAGCCAACCACAAAAATGAGCAGTTGCTGTTTACAAAATTCACACATTGTTACAGAATCCAGATGACAGCACAAGTGTGAAATGCTTTTAAAATTCAGCTTAAACCACACTTTTAACACTTGCAGACAGTGTTGCTGGGGTGTCCAGTTCAAGGTCCTGGTAGAAACTTTATGAGCTGGGTCTATCGCACTGAAATTTTACTGTGTCAGTCTCATGCTGAGGTTCTAAGGGGCAGGGTGTTGGACCCATGTGAAGAGCTAGAGTCTTGTTCTCCACAAAGCACGTACTTGGTTCTGCCTTCATCCAGTGCTTACACGTATTTAGCTGTGTGCTTATTAGGGCATAGTTTCCTCTTATAAATATGGGTCATTTATAGAACTAATTTTCATCTTTCAAGGAACTTTTCACCATATCTAGAAAAGTCATTGAAGAAGGGTAGGAAAAACAAAATAAAGTGCATTAAAAACTGAAATTACCTATAAAGCTTTTGCTTATTAATGAAGACTCACACTACCAATTTCTCTAACTCTACATTTATTCATAGCTTATATAATTTTATTAGAAGAAAATGCCTTTGGATCCAAGTAACAGGAAATGTGACTAAACAAGAAGCTCAGAGGTATCATTAGTTCAGTGGTTGAATTACATAGAAGTTCAACTATGATTTACTTGGTTTTTGTCTAATGGGTACAAGGTGGTTACTGTATCCCAGGCATCATTTCCATATTCAAATTAAGATGGTGGAAGGGACAGCCATGAATGTCCTTTTTATCAGTAAAACAGGTTTTTCCAGAAACCCCAGAAGACTTCTCCTGACATTTTATAGGCTAACATTACGACCATGGCTACCCCAGCGACAAGGACAGGAAAGCAAAAGATTATAAAGGTTGGTTTAAACCAAGAATGGTTAGTCATCCAGAAGTGAGCACACTGTTTTCAGTGTGCCAAAAAGTTAATACTGAATAAATTATTTATAAAATGAATACAGATTGTATTAGCCAGCCAAAGGGGTGCTGATGCAAAATACCAGAAATCTGTTGGCTTTTATAAAGGGTATTTATTTGGGGTAGAAGCTTACAGTTACCAGGCCATAAAGCATAAGTTACTTCCCTCACCAAAGTCTGTTGCCACATGTTGAAGCAAGATGGCTGCCGATGTCTGCAATGGTTCAGGCTTCCTCTTCCTCTTAAGGCTCCCAGCTTCTTCTCCTGGGGCTTCTCTCTCTCCGGGCTCAGCTGCTCTGCTCGCTCTGCAAGGTCAGCTGTAAACTATCAGTCAAATGGCTCATCTCTCTTCCCTGGGCCTCTGCCATGTCTAATGGAGCCTTCTCTCCTCACGTATCTAATTCTCTGTATTTACTTCCCGGGGCTCCAGCATTAAGACTCCGACCTCCCTTCTCTGTGGTGTGGTTTCTCTGATTCCCCGCCCCCTGATGTGGCCCAATCAAAGCTTTAATCATTATTTAATCAAGTAATCAAGTAAAAGTGAAACCTCTGAACCCAATATAATCTAATATGCCCGGAGGAACAGACCAGTTTACAAACATAATCCAATGTTTTTGGAATTCATATACAATATAAAACTGCTACACAGATTTTAAGGTTTATACAGAAAAATGAAATGTCTTCAAGAAGCAGGAGCTTTGGAGTCAGACTCATTATTTGTGAATCCTAGCTCAATCTACAAGTGTGATTGATCCTCCATGTATCTCAGGTTAATCATTGCAAAATGAAAGCAATAACAATAATGCCCAATGCAGAGGGTGGTATTGAGCATTAAATGCATGTAAAATGCTTCTCAAAGTGCCCAGCACAGAGTTAAGCCCTGAATAAATGTTATCCATGTCATTGGCCAAGGTTCAGAGACTATTTTAATGCCCTGTTTCACAAGCATTTTAAGAACTATCTAGGAGATGGGGTGATATGGAGCTCTACTAAATCCTTTGGATTGTTGGGTTTCAAATAAATGTATTAATTTATTGATTCAATACACCTGTGAGCATCAGCGAGGCAGGCCCTGGGCCAGGTGGGAGAGATTCAGAGATGAAATTGCAGATGAGTTTAATAGTTTGAAAAATGCACATAAGCAAATGTATACATGTACACACAGGCAGTTCTTTTGGATGTTCCTCACAGTAGATTGGTTCAATGTGACTTGTGAAGGAAAGATCAGTTCTGTCTAAAACCTGATTTCATGACCAGCATGGTTGAGAGTCTTTGAAGAGATAATGTAAGAGAAGCACTTGGAATATATACCTGATACATGGGATCAGTCAAAAAAATTTAATATTTTTTCCACTTTATTTTCTGTTTGTAGGTACTACACATGTTTTAATCTCCATGAATATAAGACCAGATATAGAATCACAGAATATTAACTCTAGAGGATAATAGCAGATATCAGAATCCCCTTGTAAAAGGAATTAATCCAAATAATGATGATAAAAATGATGATAAAAATAACTAATATTTATCAACTAAATATGCTAGGTACTGTGCAAAGTTATTTACATTCATTATTTCATTGAATGCTTATGTCAACTCTATGAAATATGTTCTATTATTCTCCCATTTTTCAGATGAGAAAACCAATATTTTGAAAGGCGAGGTAATTTGTCCAAGGTTACACATCTAGTAAATATTGTAACCATAATGCAAATTGGGGTCTAGGCCTCTCTATAGCATCCAAAGTTCTTACTGCCGGTAATATTTTCCCTCCACTTGTCTTTGTTTACTAATTACTTCAGATACTAAAATTTGCTAAATAAATGAACACATAAAATGTGAGTAATAAAACCTATGTGGAAAGTTTCTAATGGAAAATGTTTCCTTCTGCTCTTTTTTTTTAACCACAGCCTTGGGACCATCACATGTTGCTTTTATTTCTATGAGACTCAAGAGGACAGACATGAATTAGCACATCTCTAATGAGAGCCTCTATTTTCTAAGGCTGACTTGCTTCTCCCACTTTTCTTTTATCTACCCATTTTAATTTCAAATATAAGCAACAGATGTTCTTATTAACTATTTAACAATATGGAAAAACTTAGGTTTAGTACCAGTAACCCATATCCTACGCATTAACCAGATTTCCCTAGAATCTGGTTAAACTTCCATTAAATAAGGGCAAAACTAAGAAAAGTTAAGAAATTTGTGATGCTGCTAAGGAATCCATGCTTTTGTTGTTTACTGTTTGTATTAGTCAGCCAAAGGGGTGCTGATGCAAAATACCAGGAATCTGTTGGCTTTTATAAAGGATATTTATTTGGGGTAGAAGCTTACAGTTCCCAGGCCATAAAGCATACGTTACTTCCCTCACCAAAGTCTGTTGCCACGTGTTGGGGCAAGATGGCTGCCGATGTCTGTGAGGGTTCAGGCTTCCTGGGTTCCTCTCTTCCTGGGGCTTGCTCCTCTCTAGGCTCAGCTCCTCTAGTGCCACAAGGCTAGCTGTAGACAATAAGGTGAATGGCTTGTTTCTCTTCCCGGGGCCTTTTCTCTTTCCTCACGACCAAGCTCCTCTGTGTGCTTACTTCCCTGCACTCCAGCTCCAAAAACTCCAAACTTCCTTCTCTGCCATGTAGTTTTCTCTATGTGTCCCTGCCCTCCCAGGGGGCAGGGACTCAATGTCCTACTGATGTAGCCCAATCAAATAAACTCTCATACACCCAGAGGAAAAAACCAGTTTACAAACATAATCCAATATTTCTTTTTGGAATTCATCAATAATATCAAACTGCTACACAGTCCATAAAAGCAAGAGATTATAGAGTCATATCAGCTCTACCAAGCTCACCATATAGACTCCACATACCTGTTTTGTTTTCCCATGAGTACCTAAAATCCAGCATATCTAAAACCAAACACAAAACCTCCTACCTCCTCCCTCAACCCCAAACAGATGGTCTCCTTCTCTAGGGTATCATTTCTCATTGATTGACATCTCTGTCTGTCTCATTTCCCAAGCCAGAAATCCTGAAGTTGTCCTTGACTCCATTTTCCCTCACCCCCTACAACTAACCAAGTCCTGAAAAATCTAAAATTAACAGTTCTCAAAACTCTGTTCTTGCCATCCACCTGGCATTACCTTACTTCTGGCCAACATCCTTTGTCAGCTTCACCTGAGTTACTGCATTGGCTTATTGTCTCCAGTATTGAGTGCCTTCCTCAAACCATTCTCCGAGATCCAGAGGAGTGATCTTTGGTTAAACAGGGCTGAAACTGTTGCTCATCTACTTATCAATCTTCAGAGACTTCCTTTGACCTCAGAAACGTGCTCCCCCATCTGGTTATGACTTTTTTGAAGGATTGTGTGTTTGTTACTCAAGGAACAATTGTTGTCTGTCCTGGATCCTAGCATACAGTAGATGTTCAATAAATATTTACTGAGAAATTCATGATGACTGGAAGAAGGATAATGGGGGCATTTACTGAATTATTTCAGGTGTAATATATATTTTTGCCTGAATTATCCTGAATTTGAGATACAGCCTGTGTGTGTGTATCTGTTTAGCTTGAGGGTCTGGGGTTATTACTCTTGCTCTTTTGCTAAGCTTAGATAGATACACCTAAGGCTTGCCAGAGGCCAGAGCGGTTTTTAGTGTCTGAGACACTCAGATCACCTGTATTTGTCTTCTATTGCTGCATAATAAATTACCCCAAATTTAGTAGCTTGAAAACAGTACCCATAGTTAGTTCTGTAGATCAGGGTTCTGGCCCAGTGTAGCTGGGTTCTCTGTTCAGCCTATCACAAGGTAATATGAAGTTGTTGGTTGGACTGAATTTTTGTCTCCAGGTTCTGGGGGAAAAAACCCTCTTCCCACGCCATTCTTGTTGGCAGAATTCAATTCGCTGCAGTTGTAGGACTGAGATTCCCGTTTCCTTGCTGGCTGTCAGCTATCTGCTGTTCGTGCTCTCTCTCATACCTTGCTGCATGGCCCCTCCATCTTCAAGCCGGCAATGGTACATGGAATCTTTCTCCTGCTTCACATCCCTGACTGTTTTTTCATTTGCTCATCAGAGAAAACTCTCTGATTTTAAAGGGCTTATAGGATTAAGTCAGTCCTACCCCGATAATCTCCCTATTTTAAAGCCAACTGATTTGAGACCTTAATGACATCTGCAGAGTCCCTTCACAGCAGTACCTAGATTAGTGCTTGCTTGAGTAACTGGGAGAAGATATGTGAACACCACAGAATTCTGCGTACCACACTACCTAATTTTACAAAAAATAAAAATAAATGAAAACCGAATAGAATTTTGGGTGGTGAGATTGGGTTTGGGTGAAAGGAGACAGGATCTAATTTTTGAAGGGAGATCTTGCTTCCTGATAATGATGTCACATTTGATATTATGCATAGGGAAACTCCTCCAATGCAATGCTCATAATTATCAGATAGAAACTGGAGGCTACTTTTAATTTTAGCTTCAGGTTTAATGACTTCTTTGCTCACCCCCTTTGGATGGCCCTTGATATATATTTTTGCCAAATTCCTCATCTTTCTCCAATTTCATTACCACTTTCAATATTATCATCATTTTTATCATTACCATTCATTGAACACTTACTCTATACCAATGTGCTAGGTATCTTATGCCCTTTAATTCTTTCAACAACTTCTTATCTAGGTATCAGTGTGTCCATTCAGCACATAAGTAACTGAGGCTCTGGCTGTATGACTCCAAAGTCCATTTGTTTCATCTCAAGATTGTACTGTGCCTTTTGAGAAGATATGACCCATGTAACAAACCAGATCCATTCAGGAGCATGTGTTGGTAAGACAGGGATTAGAATTCAGCACCTTAGACTTCTGAGTTTATCCTTCAAACCCTTCAGCTGTAGTCCCAGTAACTAAAAAGAAATCCTGCCCTCTGAGAAAATGGCTCTTGTGGGCAAACAACACATTCCACATTTATTTCCTCTGACATTATGAGTTAATTGTGAACTAAGTGACCAAATTATCTCAATAAAATTGGCCTCTAAATGTCGAACTGTAAACTTGCATGAATCAGGATCATGTGTCCTAATAAGGTTTTTTCCTTTCTTTTTTATATTATGTTTCACTTTAACATTCTCCGTAAAATGTAACAATGGGATGTTCTGTTTCAAGAGTTAGTCAGACCCAGCTGCTATGAAAATAATATGTTTGAGAAAATTGACTTGACATTTGATGGCCTTACGATTCTTCTGACAGGATATAATCAACTCATTAGGGAGAAACAGAAGCCTTCCTTGTATAGCCACGTTATTTCTGGGCATGACTGAATTCCCTCCCAGTGGGGTGGGTGAGCTTCCGGGGCAAAGTGGGGCTCCATGGCCTCGGGGCCAACAGTCCAAGTGACTTTCTCTTCCTCTGTCCCCTGCCCTTGATCTAATGAATGGGAAACGTTACTTTCTTAAGCCAACAATTTCCTTTTTTCTTCTTTTTTCCTCCCCTAAAGTCTAAATTTATAACAAGAGCTTGGGTTTTAAAAGATTCTCTCGGCCTTCCTTTCACTCAGGAACAGCTGGGCCAGCTCTCTTGGGAAAGTGATTAGAAGCAGGAAGTAGAAATTGGGATTCCTGATTTCAGTTCCCAGGCCTATACTGAGTCCTTCGTGGGATCCTGAAGGGCTCATCTGCTCTTCTCTGCTATAAAATTCCAGTTTCCAACTCCCTGTTGCTTTGCCCATGTTATTTCCCAAGCACGCCATATGAGGTAAGGGGGAAAGGACCTCTTTAGCATCTATATCCTAGTTCCCTAAGTCCTGGGAAGTGATCAGACTTTTTTAGGCCATATTTTCATATCTGTAAAATGGTTGAGACCAATAGTATTCACCTTGAAAAGGTATTGTGTCAGTCAAAGTCACCTATACCAAGTATCTAACAGTTCTTGGCAGGTCTCTTCATTTCTGCACCAGATTCATTTGCCTGGAACTTTCTACAATTCTTCTAAACCTTTCTGTTCAATCAGTCAGTAAATATGTGATTGACATGTTGTCAGAAATGCTTTATAGTAAAATAATCCTATTCAATATTAAATGGAATATTATGGTGATGACAGTTGATCTGTTTATTAGTTTCTTAGGACTGCCATAACAACGTACACAAACTAGGTGGCCTAAAACAATAGAAACTTATTTTTGCACAGTTCTAGAGGACAGAATTATGAAATTAAGGTGTCAGCAAGGCCACACTACCTCTGAAGTTTCTAGGAAAGAATCCTTCCTTGCCTCTTCCTACTTCTGTTGGTTGCAGCAATCCTTGGCATTTTTTGGCTTGTATACATCCCCCCAATCTCTGCCTGTTTTTACATGGCATTCTTCCCTGTGTGTCTCTGTGTCTCTTTTTATAAGGCCAACCAGTCATATTGGATTTAGGGTTCATTCTAATCCAGTATTACTGCATCTTAACTAACTGAACTAATTATGTATGCAAAGATCCTATTTCCATATAAGATCACATTCACAGGCACCTGGGGGTTAGACTTCAACATATCTGTCTTCAGGGACACGATTCAATCTGGTTTTCATGATTTACAGTTTGTAAAGGGTATTCTTAAAGCTATAGCCACCTTATTTTTCTGATTCACTGTATTGTAAGCTCTACCAGAAAAGAAACTGTGCCTGTCTTCTGAGAGTTTCCAGGACATAAGAGACATTCCTTAGAGATTTGCTGAATGAGTGAATTAAGTAAATGTCCTTCCAAATATTTTCCAATCTCTGTGCTGGCTCCATCTTTTATACTTTATACCAGGGGTTGGCAAACTACAGTCTAAATACTGACCACTTTCTGTTTTTGTAAATAAAGTTTTATTGAAACACAGCTATGAGCATCCATTACATATTTTCTGTGGCTGTCTTTGCTCTATAACAGCAGAGTCAAGGTGTAACAGAGATTCTATGGCCCACAAAACTAAAATATTTACTATCTGGCCCTTTTCCAAAAAAGTCTTTTGACCTTTGCCTTTTGCTGGAAATAGGTTTTTTCCAAAGTGCAAATCCAATCATTTTACCATCCCCACTTAAAACCCTTCAGTGACTCCCGATTGTCCTTATGAAGAAGTCTAAGCTTCTGCAATTAACTTTGTCATTCTCTACAGACTCATCACTTGCTCCTCTCCTCTCAACTAATGAACTCTTTAAATCCGTCCAAGTCACCAGAACTTATAAAAGCTATTGCCTGCACCAGCAACACTATTCCCTGCCATTTCATTTTGGTAACCCCCACTTACCCTTTTTGAGATTTCCTAAATGCTATTTCTTTTGGAACACTTTCTTTCAAGTTTCCTAACTAGTTTAGGAACTCCTGGTTCATGGTCCAGCTGCATTTCTCTTTACTGTATTGATTAGCATTTTGTAAATGATGAAGCCCAAGTTCAAAGGTTTTATTTGATTTGCCTAAGGTCACACTGTTAAGTGGAGAGGAAGGGATTTGAATTGAGTTCTGTCTGAGTCCCACACCCACTTTCTTTCAAGTATATCCCCCTTCTGAATAATTAATATAAAATACTATCAGCACAACGGGTCTAGCCACAAGGGTGTGTGGAGACTAAAATGAAGCATGACTTTGGGATTTTCCCATAAATTCAAAATCCCAGCTAAAGAAATAATAATAATGGTAGCAGCAAAATGGACATGACAGTTGATTTCGGTGGAAAGAGCTGAGAGTATAGGTAAGTCACTGCCTGAATAAGTTATCTATTATACCATAACCAATTACCCCAATGTGTAATAACTGAAAGCCACAAACATTTATCATTTCACCATCCTGAAGTCAGAAGTCTGGCTGTGGCTTAGCTAGGTGCCTCTGGCTCAGGGTCTCTCATGAGGTTGCAGTCAAGCGGTTGATCAGAGCTACTGTCTCATCTGAAGACTTGAATAGGGAGGCATCCGCTTCCAAGCTTACTCATAGGTCCTCACCATGTGGACCTCTCGACAGCTATTTCACATCATGGCAGCTGGATTCCCCAAGGGCAAGTGATCTGAAAGAGTGAGAGGGAACACCCAATATGGAAGACATAATCTATTTAAAACCTAACTTCAAAAGTGACACTTACCAGTTTTGCCATATCCCATTCATTACAAGCAAGTCAACAAGTACAGCCTTACCCTCTAGGGGAAGGGATTACACAAGGATGTGACTACCAACGGGAGGAGACCACTGGTAGCCTTCTGAGAGTTTGCCTACTGTGCTACCATTGCTTCACATTCTACCATTGAACTCTTAGGTTATAGATATTCTTTCTAGCTTGATTCAAATTATAGGCTTGTTCATGCTCCTTTTCAGGCCTATGGAGGATACTTGTAGTTCTCACATGTTAGAAAATGTCATCAGCCATTATTAGATGAAAGCATTTTCTGATGGATGTGTAAATAGTGGTGAAATTTTCAGACTTTAATCAAAGCATATTAAACTTAAAATGTACCTGCATGATATTACTAGCACTCTTAATTCAAGTAGTCTATATACTATAAGTAGTTTAAAATGGGAGATCCGGAGTACAGATCCCAGCTCCACTATTTGCACCCTGTATGGAAATGGGGCAATTATTTAACATAGCTAAGCTTAGTTTCTTCATTTGTAAAATGGGGTAACAAACTTATATGGTTTATATGAAGATTGAATATTATAATCTAAGGGAAATGATTAGTGAAATAGCTGACATGCAATAGGCTTTTAATAAACTAAACTACTCTCATTTGTTATTAGGAACAAGGACAGCAAGGTGACTAAATATATGTGTGATAGCATTCTGAGTGTTAGCTCAAAACATTAGGGTAGTGTCTTTCTACAGATGACAGCTCTTTCAGCAGTAGCATAATCTGTATTATAGAGAATAAAATGTCACATTTTATAAGTTAATTGCAAAAGCTAAATAAACACATGTGCAGAACCGTGGAGGCTTCTTTATGAACACTGTCCTATTTGAACCTCACACCAAAGTTGCAAAACAGATACTATTATCTCCATTTTAGAAGTAGGCTTATGAATGCTTTGAGTTAGTAATTTTATCCAAAGCCACAGACTAGTTAAGGAGATGTTCTAGGCGTTAAACCAAAGCCTCCTTTCTTCTAAGGTTCTTTTTAGGAATCCTCATAATATCTCAGTGCATAGTAGGTACTCAATAAATTCCTTGGGTGAAAGTATTTTTAGGTTCAATTAGCAATAACCTCAATTCAAGGCAGTTTGAGCAACAAGAAAATACATTATCATACATAAGAACAAATCCAGTGGTAGGGTGGTTCCAGTATTGGGTTATTCAATAGCTCAACAATGTTATATAAAGTCAATTCTTTCTCATTTTCCATTTTGCCTTTCTCAGTGTATGGATTTTTTCTCTCAGGTTAGGTCCTTTTATAATCACAAGGTGCTTTCAGCAATTCTACAGGTCAAAAAATTCCCAAAGTCAAAGGGAAGTGGCTTCTTTCATGTTTTGTAAAGAGCAGGGTAACTCTTCCAAAAAGTCTTCCAGCTAGCTGCTTCTTCTGTCTCATTGGCCAGGTTAACCTAGACAAGGGTTTCTAAGCCTTGCCACTTATTGACATTTGGGTCAGATAATTCTTTGTTGCTGGGGCTGTCCTGTGCATTGTAGGACATTTTGTAGCATCCCTGGCTTTTACCAACCAGATACAAATAGCACCCTCTCATTCCCCAGTTGTAACAATGAAAAATGTCTTCAAACATTGCCAATGACTTACACTGATGGAGAGTCACCCTTGGTGAGCTGAGGCTAACTCTTTGAAGAATGTTGGCAACCTCAACAAAGTCATGCTTCTGCTATGCAGGATTGTGAATAGATGTTGGACAGAGAGCTAATAGTTTATTTTAAAGCAATCTTAACCTTATATAGTGCAGGCAACTAGATAATAGGGTAAGAATATGAATAGTACTATGTAGAGTTATAAGGGATCAGGGGTTCTCTACCTAGTGATAGAGAAGGCACAAAGATATAGAAGAAAATTTGGGTTCATAAAATATGTCCAAATATCTCAATAATTGAAAGAAATTCTAACTTTGAAAAACTTTTTACAGATTAATATGGTGAAGAAGGTCCTCTATAATATTTTTTCCATATCATGGGGTAGAGAATGTTTACATTTAGTTCAATAAACATAGCTTGAGTACTCTATCATGTATAATAACCAGACAACTTTGGAGATAAAGTAGTAACATTGAGTTCCTTGGTATGTGGAATTGGTAGTTGAATAAGTATACAAGCATTTTCATGCTAGAAAGAGCATGCATTGTGGTGTTAGATGGCCTTGGGGACTTCAGCTTTGTCACTATGTATCTTTAGGCAAGTTTATCAATTCTGAAAACTTTATTTTCTCTACCTCTATCCATTATATGTTCACTAAATGTTGATATTCATCAAGAATTTTGACTTCTAGTTCTCTAATTCTAGCATATGGCCCAATGTCTAATAAATATTTGATAAATGAATGAATGAGAAAATAATCCTTATTCTCTTCCTTGGTTTTAATTACCTTCTATATGTAAGCAGATGATTTTGGGGCCTAAATATATAGCCCAAAGGACTTTCTTGTGCTCTGGACACATTACTTCTTCTGTTATCTACTACATTTTTATGTGGAAGTGCCAAAGATCCTTTAAACTACTTATTTTTAAAAGTAAACTCACTATCTCCTCTCTAGAATCTTTTCATTTTTCTGAATTTCCTACATGAGTGATTTCCAAAGTCAAAACATTGAAGTCATCCTCAATTCATTCTTTTCCATCACTCTACCTCCTAAAATGTCCTGCCAGTTCAATGACATGAATGTTCCTTGGATATGGACATTTATTCATTCCATGCTTATTCATTGAATACCTAGTGTGTGTTGTGCACTATGACACTTTTTTCCACTGCTACTGACACTATCTTCATTTGAACTGTCATTACATTTTACCTGGATTAATGGTATTATTTTGTGAGTCACTTTGGCTATTTAAAAGGCTCAGACAAGATAAGTAAGGATTAGTTGACAAGATAACCCATCAGTCTAGCTCAATCTTCTCATTCTTTTATCACAAGTTAACATCTAGAACCATATTTGATTCTATTCTATTTATAGGGATACAGTTGGTGGAAAGAAAATACCACACAGGCCCTGAGTAAGAGAGAAAATCAAAATGCAGCCAATTGCTTTACAGTGATTAAAATGAAATGCTTACTCAAGTAGAGTATTTTCAACTAGTTTCAATCACCAAAACAGCCTGATGAATTGGTACAGATTTCCACCTATCCAATCCTAAGACATCCATTACTTTGATCACAATAGATCAGTACTTTGGTCATTCTTTTCTTTGAGCAATAAAGGAAACACTCATCTCTGGAAATAAAGTTTTCAGAAAGCTTATGTCAGTGGCAAGAAATACCTGTGCTGTGAAGTGGGAGTATGATATAGTAGTAGATACTTTACTTTGAGTCACAGGACCTATTTCTATCTTTTGGTGGTGAGTGAGAGACCATGACCAGGTCACTTAACCCCTCTGAACATTTCTCCAGCTGTAAACAAAAGATAATGGTCCTGATCTTTTTATATCATTATTCCTAGTATTATATAAAATATTATATATTAAAACATTTAAATGTTGTAAATCACTTTACATAAGAATCTGATACATATTTTCTGAGCAATTTTTGATTAAATTCAAGCCTCAGTTTGCTTAGCCTCTCAGGTAATATTTTTTCTCTCTGTTTAATAGGAATAATAATACCTCAGAAATCTGCAATGAAGATTAAATGTACAGTTTATGACTTCATAAATGTTATTTCCCTCAATACGCTTTCTCTTATAAGAACTATCCTTATTAATATAAGTGATCAGAGTATCAAACGCAAGATTTTGGTACTGTTTCAATTCTATTAGCATAGATCGTCTAAATTTAAATGCAAACAAAGCTAACTTTATTAAAAAGTTGTAGTTCAGTTTGCTTTCTGTAGTTCAATTCTGCAAGATGATACCTAGTTGGAGAGGTCACTAATTTACATGGCTATTTTCTCTTTGACTTTCTAATATATGAGAGGTAGAAACAGGAGTTAGGATATAGAGAGCCAACTGCCACCTTTGTTATTGACAGACCTGTTGGCATAGGTGCATGGGAAAGTGGCCCTTAGATATTTTACCCTTGAAATAGACAGAATTACCCCATCACAGACACAAGTAGACAACTTCAAGTCTGTCCCTCTTGTGGAAACTGTCCAGTTGAAACTGTGGCACAGATGGGTGGTGTGGGACTTGTGACCTGATGGCTCCCAATAAAAAGAGAAGGAGAAGAAAGCCTTGAGGCATATATAACTAATCAATTCTCTCAAAATGATCTATAGATTCAATGCATCCCAATCAACATTCCATCACACTATTTGCAGAAATTTATAAGGTGATTCTAAAAGGTACATAGAATTCTAAAGGACCTAGCCAAGAATAAAGATGGAGGACTTACCTTATACTTGATTTCAAGATCCACTAGAAGCGATGGTAATTATGGAACTATTGTATTGGTAGCCTAAGGATATATACATAGACTAAAATACCAGAATATAGAGTCTAAAATAGATTCATTAAAAATGGTCAGATTTATGACAAATGTGCCAATGCAATTCAATGCAGGGTAGTATACAGTTATATGAAATAGTCAGAATAGGCAAGACTATAAAGTCAGTAAGGAGTTTAGTCATTTCCTAGGGCTGTGAGGGAGGAAGTAAGGGAGTTATGAATAATGGGCATGGGGTTTCTTTTGGGGTGACAAAAGGGTTTTAAAGTTATACTTTGGTACTGGTTTCACAACTCTGTGAATATACTAAATACATTGGAGTAAAGATTTTAAATGGGCAAACTGTATGATATGTGAATTATATCTCAATTAAGTTGCTAAAGGGGAGTAGAAGTAGCACAAGTGGCTGAGTGTCTGCTTCCCATGGATGAGGTCCTGGGTTCAATCCCTGGTATCTCCTAAAAAAAGAAAAAGAAAAAACGCTGCCACATAAACCACATTTGGTTGAACTAGAAAACAACCAGAGCCTAGCTGATTACAAAACCCATATGTTTGCCATGATACATCCCATCTGAGGAAATGGGTCCCAGCAGGGTTTGTTTAAAGGGAACAGGGAAGGACAGCAATCTCTAGAATGGTAAGCATTGCCCTCAATTGCACCATATTGTGTGTTCTTGTCACAGTGAGTGCTCAGCACTTTTTTGAGAAGTAAGAGAGTGGAAGAAGGAAGCCGAGAAAAAGGATCAAAGTTTCTCAGTTGAGTATGGCCATTGATGGTCTTCTTCATAAGGAGGTTGAAAGGAGGATGGAGGCTGCATTATATCCTGGTTGAGAAATAAGGTACTGGAAGCTCGAATTAACTGGTTTGCTTCGAGTCACAAAGTTAGCAAGTGGTGGAGTTGGGCAGTGTTCCATCATGCAACAAATAGAATGATGGTTTTGGATTTTCCATTTTATTTCTGCAATAAGTGGTGTATGTGCATATGTGCCTTTTTCTGAGTAAAGCCTCCAGAGCGTCTAACAAATTCTTAAATGAGACAGTGACTGAATAGTTAAAAACTTGTTCAAGAATACATTTTCATGACCATCTATCAGTTATCTAAAGTAGAGTCTCCAGTCACCATTAACTCTGCGCCCCCATCACCAATATCCAATATATCACTGACTTCTGTCTTCTGAGTTTTTCTAAATTTTAATTTTCTTCCATATCTGTTTTCCTGGTTTAAACCTTTATCATCAATTTTCAAGAGTATAAAACTAGTTGAAATGGCATTCCTGCCTCCAATCTTGCTACCTTTGAGCCATCTTCTTCAGTAGTGTCAGAGTGACTTTTCTAGAACACATGTCTAATCATGCCACTAACCTGCTTAATAAAGGCTCCCTAGTTTCTTCAGTGCAAATCATGGCACTGCATTGTGCATTGTCATGGTCTTTAAGGTTCTTGATTGCCTGACTCCATACCAACTTGTTAGCTATGTCCCTATGTTGCCCTCTCCTATGGAGACGATGAACTCTGTTGTAGGTGGTTCTACTCTGTTATACTTTGCTTTTGCTGTTTCCTCCATCTGGAATGCCTCTGTCCCTTCTACATCCAACAAACTCCTTCTCAGTCTTCAAGGACCAACTCCAATGTCACCTCTTGTTTTTTTTTAATGTTGCCTCTTGTGATGGTTAATTTCATGTGTCAACTTAGCTAGATTATGGTGTCCAGTTGTTTGAGTTGTTTGGTCAAACACTAGTATGCTTATTATGATGAGGGTATTTTGTAGGTGGGATTTGCATCTATAAATAGTTGATTGCATCTACAATGAAAAAAAGGAGATTGTCCTCAGCAATGAGGGAATCTCCTCATCCAGTCAGTTGGAGGTCTTAAAAGCCAGATGTCAGAAGAAGGGTCTCAGAGGGTAGAAGAATTTCTGCCTCAAATTCAGCATTGACTCTTATTGGAATGTCCAGCCAACCAGCTTTCCCTAGGAAATTTGGACTAAGGGCTTCATCATCACTTTCATCAGAGTTTCTAGCTTGCAGCCTGTCTGTCCTACAGAATTAAAAATCCAGAATTGCCAGTCCCCACAGTTATATGAGCCCATTCCTTCAATTCTTTGTAATAAGTATTTCTCTATCTCTCTTTCCGTATATAAAAATATATGTATTTATCCTGTTGGTTCTGTTTCTCTGGAGAACCTTAACTGATACTCCTTTTATTTTCCAAATCACGTTTTTTATATACTTGTTCTTATAAAATTGAATTTCCGTAACATTTAGATATCTCCTTACCCTGCTGTTCTCTGACCTTCATATTGTCAGAGGTAACAGGGATGAGTAAGATCCAGTCATTGATGATAAGTATTGATGATCTATTTGTAAGATATTGCTTACAAATAAATGTTTGTTGAGTACACAAATCAATGATTTAACACTGTTAAAGATGACGGTATCACTGCAGGTGACAGGGAGTGACACCTGGGGTCATTACAAAGTCTTCACCGTTTTTGACAAATCACACCTCAGATTGGTTACTGCTCTGATCCATGAAATGGGAATAGAAGATCAATTATCATGTATTAGAAATATCTGGGTCATTGAATACAGCCTAGCATATTATGGTATTCAGTCAGGAGTTGGAAACCCCAAATTTTAATAACAGCTCTGCTGTCAACTCTTTATGTGGCATTGGCCAAATTGGTTCTTCTCTGCAGGTCTCAGTTTTCTTACGTGAGACAATGTTAAATCAGACTATCGTACTAGTGCATTCATGGCTGGTTTCCTGACCCTATTTGGTGAAGACAGCTGGAGATATGAAAACCACCATAACTCAACAAGAAATGCATCTTTTTATACTAGGGCCTTCAGGCTGGAGGTGGAGGAGAGGTAATATTTCAGTGGTATTAATCTGGGGCTCTGTAAAGATACCTCAATTGTGTCAAACTGGCATTTACATTCAACTTCCCAGAAGAGCTTTCCTGAGGCTCCCCTGAGGCAAAGATCTCCCTTCCCAAACCTTTGCAAGATCATCCAGAGGTATGACTCAAGCCTACTATGTTAATAAGAGAGTCTCAAAGCCAAAGGAGGATAGGAATCATGATCTGCTTTGGTCTGGACCAAAACCTCAATGCTGGCTGAGGTCCTTGGCACATATAAGGATGAATCAAATGTACTTTCTCTCTCTCTCTCTCTCTCTCTCTCTCTCTCTCCCTCTCTCTCTCTCTCTCTCTGTTTCTCTGTCTCTCTTAAACAACACAAATTTATTATCTTATTGTTCTGGAGGTCTGAATTCCTAAAATCAAGGCAGCCCTGTGTCCCTTCTGGCAGCTCTAGGGGAAAATTTGTTTTCTAACTTATAGATGTTAGTCTTTTCCAACTTCTAGAAGTCACCTGCATTCCTTGACTCATGGTCCCTTCCTCACATCATTCCAACTTCTGCTCCCATCATCACATTGTTTTCTCCACCCTGCCTCTCCTGCCTCTCTTTTTTCCTTTTTAGAAACCCTTGTGATTACATTAGGCCCACCAATAATCCGGGGCAGTCTCCTCATCTCAAAGTCCTTAACTTGATCGCATCTGCAAAGTCCGTCTTGTCCTATGAGGTAACATATTCACAGGTTCCTGGATGGGGCCTCTGTGGGGCCGTCATTATTCTATCTCCTACACCTCTCTCTCTGAGGTATTCTTCAGTGTCTTGTTGAGGAAAGACGACAACCGTGGAGTCACAAGCCAGGACCCACTATACGGTGAGCAGAGCCTCTGCTGCTCATGGAGTTTAGGAGCCGGTGAAAGCAGAGGAATAGGCTGTAGCTTGGACTGGCTGTGGAGGTGAGAAACCCACTCTTTTTGCAAATATACCAAAGGAAGGTGATTCTTGATGTCAGGAGCAGAAAGATGGATTCTGCTATCATGAATATAGAGACTGTCCAGGCAGCAGACACTCGAGAATATATTGTTTTCCAGTTTGGGGGTTAGGGTTTGAGACAATTTGTGAACTGCAGTGCCTGGTTTATGACAGTTGAACCATTCAAAAAGATCCATCACAGCCCTAACTGTGGCGGCTTGGCATCCCTCACCCAAGTGAAACAGGAAGAAGGTCTGTCACCAGTGAGGCAGGTGTGCAGAGGTAGTTTCAAAGGCTCTTTATCTTTAACTTCCACACAAACTAGGTGGAAGTATTCGGCTGATTCTCATGAAACTTGGAACTTGCTCTTGCAGTCAAGAAGGAAACATTTTTGTGGTTTTTCTGTAGGGGAAGAAAGTAATAAATCTTTTTGTTGTTGAAGGAACACCTTTCCGTGGTGTGGCTCTGAGAGGAATATATTATTTTTGTTTGTTTATTTTAAAAAATATTTAGTAACACATACACAATCTAAAATTTCCCCCTTCAGCCACATTCAAATATGTAATTCAGTGGCCTTAATTACGTTCAGTGGTGTGCAACCATCACGATCATCCATTACCACAAATTTTCATCACCTGCAAAAGAAATTCTGTACCAGTTAAGCTTTAACTCCCCTTTCCCTACCCCCAACTCAACTTGCGGTAACCTGTATTCTAGTTTCTGATTCTATGAATTTGCTTATTCTAACTGTTTCATATTCGTAAGATCATATCATATTTGTCCTTTTGTGTCTGGCTTATTTCACTGAACATGATGTCTTCAAGGTTCACCCATGTTGTCACATGTATCAGGACATCATTCCTTTCAGGGCTGTGTAAAGTTCCTTGTATGGAGATACCACATTTTATTTATCCATTGATCAGCTGATGGACACTTGGGTTGCTTCTATCTTGTGGCAAATGCAAATAATACCACTATGAACATCGATGTGCAAATACCTGTTCAAGTCTCTACTTTCAATTCTTTTGAGTCTATACCTAGAAGTGGAATTGCCAGGTCATATGGTAATTCTATTAACTTTCTGAGAAATTGCCAAACTGTTTTCCACAGCAGCTGCACCATTTTACATTCCCACCAGCAATGGGAATGTTCCTGCTTCTGCCCATCCTTTCCAATGCTGTTTAATTTTTGTTTTTTTAGTAGTATCCATCCTAGTGGATGTGAAGTGGGATCTCATTGTTGTTTTGATTTGCCTTCCCCTGAGGGCTAATGATGTTGAGCATCTTTTCTTGTACTTTTTCTCCATTTGTATGTCTTGTTTTCTGCATATCTTCTATTCTGCAGAATAGAGAAATGTATATTTGAATTTTTGAATCATTTTTAATTGCGCTGTTTGTCTTTTTGTTGTTGAGATGTAGGGTTTAGAGATTCTGGAAATTAAACCCTTTTCAGTAATGTGGCTCCCAAATATTTTTTTCTCATTCTGTAGGTTATCTTTTTATATCCTTGATGAAGTCCTTTGATGCACAAAAATTGTTAATTTTGATGAGTCCCATTTATGTGTTTTTTTCTTTTGTTGCTGGTACTTTTTGTTTAAAGGTCTAAGAAACCATTGCCTGACACAAAGTCCTAAAGATGTTTCCCTCTGTTTTCCTCTATAAGTTTCATAGTCCCGGTTCTTATACTTAGATATGTGATCCATTTTGAGTTAATTTTTGTGTATGGACATCCAGTTTTCCCAGCACCATTTGTTGAAGAGACTATTCTTTCCCAATTGAGTGAACTTGGAACCCTTGTCAAAAGTCAATTGGCTGTAGATGTGACGGTTTATTCCTGAACTGGAGATTTAATTCCATTGGCATGTATATGTATCCTTGTGCCAATACCATAGTGTTTTGCAAATGTCCTTCTCTTAAAGAGCATGGGTAGAGTGAAACTTTTATCTGTGGGTGCTGATATACTTTTGTTATGATAAGAAAGCATTCTTGTCTAGTGGGAAGGACATCATACCTATTTCAACTAGCTGTGTCAGTTCCCCTGGGAAAGTTTAATAATCTCCCTGGGCCTCAGTTTCCCCCTCTGTGTAATAGAAACAGCTTTCTCTTTTACTTCTTTATTTTGATGAAAGAAACAGATGAAATTTGATGTCAATACTCTTTATAGCTTGTGAGATGAGGATACCTTTGGAGAAGTTGTTGATAAAGGGGAAATTAAAGAAAATCTTATCCTTTCCCTAACTCTTGGCTCAGTATACTCCTAAACCTGACTGACTTCTTTCCTGGAGGTGACCAGTTTTGAACTTGACCTTGAGTTCCTTGATCTCTGAAGAAGTAGGCACCAAATGCTGAAGCCCAGAATATTCAAACCTGGTATTCCACCCCTAAAAGTAGAGTGACTACTAAAAATCAACATTTATGAGTAGAAAGGAGGGTGGTGAAGTCAATTAATAAATAGATTTTACTCTTTACCAGATACTGAGTCCAAAAGAATGTAAAAATAAATATTTATTCACTTTAGGTTTGAGCTTTATATTTCAACCCATATCAAATCACAGGCAGTGGGGACCTGGGTGTGGGCCCTTTACTCTAATCAACTTTACCCCAAATCCTTGCTTGTCATGGCTACTTTTCTTCTAGTAATGACTACCCTTCTCTGTCAAAAGAGAAATCTCTGCCCTTTGGGTTCTCTCATCACCTCCCAGCCACATAGTTGTGAGGCCCCTTTACTCGATTCGATCTCTTTCCTGGTTCCACTTCTCCTCTCTGGCCTTGGGCTTAGAGTGTCAGTCCATTGGCATTTATCCTGGATATGATGGGCCATAGTGGATAAGTCCTAGAAGGAGAGAGGAAGAGAATGAAAAGCTATTTGCGGTGGCCTGACATCAGGATGGAGGATATTTTGTTGGCAGTATTGCCTTCAGATAAGGAAATTTCAAATGAGTTAATATAATAAAGTATTTCTGTTCTTTTTCTGTCTGGATTTACATGGCTTCCTCCTGAAATTCTAGTTTGGACATTGGAAGAAGGGTAGAAGAACATTTCTTGCAACCTTCCCACTAGTTTATATTATTTGTTGTTATAGGGGAAATGAAGAAGGGGTTCACATCTATTCATTTCAGGTCAATTGATTTCAACCAGAGCAATTTTGTCCCCCAGGGGACATTTGGCTATGTCTGGAGCATTTTTGGCTGTCACAGCTGAGGAGTACGTGCTACTAGTGGGTATAGACTAGGAATGCTGCTTAACGTTTTACATTGCACAGAAAGAATTTCAAATTCCTCTCTACTTAGATGGGATCTTCTGGCTGTGAATCCTTTCAGTGTTTGATCTTCATGTCCCTTGTAGAGAGAGCAAGGAAACAACTTTCAGGGCTCAGACCTGCTTGGTGTCTACCAGCCTGGACTTGCAGATCACAAAGACCACCTGCCTAGTCTTTTGTTTCCTTGTCTCCATCAATAAGTGATGGGCACAGGACTAGCCAGTCTCTAGGTTCTTTCAGTTCTTTACGCCAGTGAAACTCTAGTTTCAGAAATAAAGCCACCTTTAGTCACTATATTTAAAAATTCAATAATCTCACCTTTATATCTCTACAAATAAGTCTGTACAATTTTAAAAGACAGATAATCTTTAAGGGGTGACATTGTCAATAGTCTTTGATTTTATAAATATGACACTTTATATGTCACATATGGTTTACTGACATGGGAATCAGCTCAGACAACAAAAGCCATACCTAGAATGAACAGCTGAGTTATATTTAAGCTAGTCCTTCCAGCAATCTACCAGAAATGAGGCTGGCTTAGGGGAGAAACTGTTTCTTCTTGTCATATAGGTGCTCACTATTTTGATTGATGATGATGAAAATTATCATCATAACCAATGAACTCCTTTTCTGTGCCATGCACTTTACGTGCATTACCTCATTTAATCACCACCACCACAATCACAATGGAAAATACTGTTTTTATTCCAGGGAACTGAGGATCAGAGAAGGTAAACAACTTGCCCATAGTCACACAGGGAATAAGTGATAAAAGTCATGATTTTAGCCTGGGTTTATGTGACTCTACAGTCCCAAACTCTGGGTGAGAATTCAGTTAATGTGTGCTTATTGAGGAATGATTTAAAAGAGAAATATTAGGAAGTGATGAGAAAGTATAACAATAAGGAAATGTCTATATGAATTATGATATGTCCATAGTATACAGGCTATGTAGTTATTGAATATTATATTTCAGAATACCAATAATAATAAGATATATCTCAAGGATTTATTGTGTGCTAGGCATATGAAAATGCCCATGATATGTTGATAAATAAAAATAGTAGGATGAAGACAAAATATATTGTGTGATTTCAACTTTGTAAAATAATGACATGTTATGTATTCTAAGCTATGCATGTAAAAAAATAATTGCATAGTATGTACTCCAAAATATTGAGTGGTTATGTCTGAATAGTAGGAATTCTAGGTAATTTTTATTTTCTTGATGTTTTTTCTGTAGTTACCAAATTTAACTTTGTACACCCCCCCACCCCCGTTTTTGCTGTTTTTGTGTCCATTCGCTGGGCAATTCTCTGTGTCTGTTTCCTGTCCTCTCTTCTTATCCTTCTCCTGTCTTCACTGGGATTCGATCCTGGAAACCTCCGATGTGGGAGAGAGGTGTCCTACCGCCTGTGCCACCTTAGTTCCTGGTTTTTCGGCGTGTCTCGTCTTGGCTCTCCCTTTGTGTTACTCACCTGTTACATCATCATCTTGCTGTGTGGCTCGCAGGGCCTGAGGGCTCACCTGCTCGCGGGACCTGGGGCCTCACCCACTCGTGGGGCCTGATGGTGCTCCCGTACGCGGGGCCTGGTGGCACACCCATGCACCTGACAGTGTACCCGCTCGTGGGGCCTGATGGTGCTCCTGTGCATGGGGCCTGACGGTGCGCCCGCTTGTGGGGCCTGGCAGCCTGCATGCTGTCTATATTTTTCTTTATTTTACCTGGAGGTCCCAGGGATCGAACCCAGGTCCCTCCATATGGGAGATGGATGCCCAACCATTTGAGCCACATCCGCCTCCCTGTATATACTTTTGTAATTAGAGAAAATGTTTTATCTATCTATGCCTATGCCCATGCCCATGTCCATATCCATGCCTGTTTCTTTCCCGAAACAATATGACAGTTGATGAAGAGAAAGGATTTCTCAAGGGCACTTTGGAAAGAATCTGGCTTACTATTCTAGGAGAGCTATTGAAAGAGAAAGTTTCTTCTTCTGGAAAGAATGGTGTTTTAATGTGAACCCAGAAACTGGTACAGGCACTTCATCATGGGTTTGGATGAAATTAAAACCATAATGGTCAGAGAGGAGTAATGGACACACACACACACACACACACACACACACAGTTTTTGGTGATATTGTTAAACTTCTCCATCAAACCAACCCTAACCATACCTTATCTCTAGACGTTTCTCTATGTGAAGCAAATAAAATTCCGTCTATGTTTTAAGTCAGTTTGAGTTGGGTTTTCTAACTCCTTTGCTATCAAAAAGAGTTCTGTCTAATATATGTATATATATAAAGAGAGAGAGCGCGTGCGCGCGCGCGCGAGAGAGAGTTGGAAGCATAAAACTAAAGTGTCAGTAGTCTCCAAGAAAATAATTGCATCCCTTTTGTGTTTATATATTATCTAGAATCTGAATAAGGGTACTGGGAATAGTTAGTGGATCTGCCTGAATAACTAATCTGGAGTAATTTTTAATCATTGCATCATTTGCTCCCTCCCTAAATGAGAACTTTTAGTATATTTCAAAGTAGTTTGGTCTTTTAGACAGAATATAAATAGTTAAAATTAACTAATATAGACCTATTTTCTAATTCCAGTTCTGACACTTGTTAGCTATTTTATTCAAGTGTCCTACAGTCATTGGGTTTTTACTTCTCTATTATAAGTCAAAATAATAATAATACTTTTATAGTATTGTGAAAGTTAAAAAGAAAGATCATTTGAAAACACCTAGTACAGGGCTTGACATATGCAAAGTTCTCAGTGGATGTTTGAAAGGACTATCAAAATAATGGAGATTAAAAATATGAGTTATATTGTATGAAAAACTTAAAGCCTCAGTCTCATCTTATGTATGAACCTTCCTACTTTAGGTGGACATAGTCATTATTGCATGAGGTTATTTGGTATTCCACAGGATACAAACTTCCAGTATCTTAGCTAGTTCAGTTTTGCAACTCAAAATATGGAACCACCTGGAATGGATGGAAAGCTATTCTGAATTCTAGGAACTTTTTTTGTTCATGAATTCATTTGCTTTAAATAAGGTGTGAGCTGTATGTCTGGGAATACTCTCTGCCCCCCTCTATCTGAGGCAGGATATTCTTCATTAGCTTCTTTTTGTGATCTATTGTTTATGATGTCTATAATGCTCACTTAATCCTGCCTGCCCTATTTAACTGTTTCACGCATCTATCCAATCACTTAGTTATCTAAGAAATATTTATTGAATATTCAGTTTTGCAGGATACTCAGAGGGGAGAAAAAAATTGAACTAGGAGTGATGACAGTGGTATGGCTGTTATTTTTTCCTACCCAGTTTAGAACGTCTGCAGTCAGTTCGTAACTGCAAGAGATATTATCCTAAAGAAGACGCCAACACACAGAGAGAGGCAGAGCTAAGAGAACCATAGAGAAATGGAAGTGAAGCCATTGTATTAAGCCCACTCAAAACTGCTTTGCTTCTAGATTTCTTTTCATATGAACTTCATGAATTATTTCATATTATTTAGGCTAACCTCAGTATGGATTTTCTGTTATTTGCAGCCTGTTCATGCACTGAAGGACCCTAGCTAAGAACTCTGCTCTAGAAAATGACTCCTGCCTAGAAATTTACATTGGCCCACTCTCCATACTCCTCTTGGAAGCCCACCTAATATCAAATATGAATTTCCAATTAATAATAACATAGCAATGACTATTTGCATAGTGAGTTTTAGTTTTCATAGCATTTGTCCCTAATTTGTTCTATGCTCAACAACCTTATGAAAGCGTGGATATCTGTTGACTTATGACTGTCTAGTGTCTCCTTCCCTTCTGTGTTAGTCAGCCAAAGGGGCGCTAATGCAATATACCAGAGATTGGTTGGTTTTTATAAAGGGTGTTTATTTGGGGTAGTAGTCCACAGTTACCAAGCCATAAGATAAGTTTCTTCCCTCACCAAAGTCCATTGCCACGTGTTGGAGCTAGACAGCTGCCGACGTTTGCCACGGTTCAGGCTTCTTGGGTTCCTCTCTTCCCAGGGCTGCGTTTCTATCCAGCTTAGCTCCTCTGTTTCCTCCGCAAGGTCAGCTGTAGACTATTAGGCTCTCTAGGCTTTGCTTCTCTCCACAAGGCCAGCTGTGAACTCTCAGGCAAACGGCTCATCTCTATGGGGCCTTCTCTCCAACATCAAAACTCCAACATCAAAAACTGCTACACAAAAACTGCGCCCTCTGTCCTTTGCCTTGCCCTTTATATTTGATTCCCCACCCACCAAGGGGAGGGGCTCAACACCCTACTGACGTGGCCCAGTCAACACCCTAATCATAACTTAATCATGCCCAGATTAACAGACCAGTTTACAAGCATAATCCAATATATATTTTTGGAATTCATAATTACATCAAATTGCCAAACTGCTACACCTTCTAATAGAGAACTAGAAGCCTCTTCAGGCTGGTACATCCTCCTCTCTCTAGACTCTCTCACTGCTTCAAAGAAGCCAAGGGGCTTGTGATCTACATTTCGCCAGACTCTTTTTCCCAGAACTTTGAATGTGGTGTGGAGTAATGCAGAACAGAGGAAAATGACTGGAATCCTTCATTTTAGGTGTTGCAATCTGATGACATGGTTGAGTGACTCTCGCTGCCTGAGTCTTATTCTGATTTTTGCCTTGCTTCTAAGACTGGATGCTAGCCTATCAATTTATTTTGTGAGATTTTCCATAGCATTCCAATAATTCTCTTTTTGTTTATGTTAACTAGCCTTGCTGCTGCCAGGAAAGAACTAGAAAAAAAGAAAAAAAAGAGAAAACATGGTAGACTTCTAATCTCCATATTATGTAGGAGAACATAGAGATGCAATCATACTGTAAAAAGTGAAGCCAGACTTGAATTTAAGGCTCCAAGTGTTTGACCATTTCCAATGCTCCTTTATGTAACTCATTATTTTTTTTACCACATGTAGGATTTCCTGGATGTAAAAGCAAGGACTGAACAGAACTCAACCTTGAACACTCGCTAAGTTAAGATTAATTTCAGCTGAAGTTAACAAAGAAACCCAAAGTAACAGTGGTTTAAACCAGAGAGTTTTTTTCTCTTTCTCATGTAAGAAAAGTCTGTAGGAAATAGCCAGTTTACCAGTTCCTCAAAGTTTTCAGGCAGGACCAAGGCTTCTTCTAGTTAACTTCTCAAATGTCCCTAGGATATGGTTCTTGTCTTCAGGAGCCAAGGTAACCTGTACATCATATTTGTTTTCAAGGCCCCAGAATTGAGGAGGGAATTGGAGAAGAGGACTCTCATACCCATTTAATAACACTTACGGGAAATACCAGTCAGCATCTGTGCTTAAACTTCATTGGTCAGGACTCAGTCATAGTACATCCCTAGCTGCAAGGGAGTTCTAGAAATGTAATCTTCTTAGCTGGACAGACATAAATTGGAGGTTTTTCAGAATTTAATTTTTAACGAAAAGAAATGCATAAATATTTTTTCAGGGATATGTAAATATATGCAAATATGCAACTTGATGAGCTTTGTCGAATTCAGCCCATCTGTGTAAACAGCATCTAGATCATGAAACAAAACTACCAGTGGAGAGTGGATGTGGCTCAAGCAGTTGAGTGCCTGCTTCCCACAAGGGAGGTCCTGGTTCACTTCCCAGTGCCTCCTAAAAACAAACAAACAACAACAACAACAACAACAGCAAAACAAGCAAACAAATGAAAAAAACCAACTCAGGGAAGCTGGTGCAGCTTAGTGGGTTGAGCTCTAGCTTCCTACATAAGAGGTCCCAGGTTCAGTCCCTGACCTTGGTACCTTAAAAAAAAAAAAAAAAAAAATTACCAGCACCAAAAATGAGTATTTTTTTTTTAATAAAGAAAAAGTGGGTAATAGATACTTGGTGGCAATTGCTAGTCTCTGCCACAAACCTCAAACCACATGGAACCACAGTAATTTGCTGAATACTTAATTTAAGCAGCCATTTCTTCTTTTAACCAAATGACCACCCAATCAACACTTTTATCATCTCATCCCCAACAGCAGGCTCAATGTCCAGCCCAGAAAAGATACTTAGTAAATGTTTGTTGAATAAGTGATTGAACAAATGAACTTCTCTAAACTCCCTGAAAGCTAAAACAATGAACAACAAGTGAATACCCGAATTTATACTCAACACAAGTGTAAATGTTTTACAAAATGTTTAACATAAATTCTGATACAAAGGGAAGGTAAAAATTACTTCAAATTTGAGCTCATAGATATCTCCTTATGGTTACCACTGAGAAACATTTCATATACATTATCTCATTTAATCTTCACGTGTTACAAACTGAGGCTTAAGACAAACTTAAGTAGATTGGCTAGGGTCATCTGATTAGTAACACTTTTCTAAAATACCTATTTTGGGTCACTTTATGGAAAATCCTTCAGTATCTGCCATTGCCTTCTGCCTGTAAGGACTCTCTTTCATGATGCTACCTCCCTAGGTCCATTTCTTTTCCCCCTGATCCCTCAATACTCTCTATAGTCTGGAATTTTTTTTTTCTTTTTTAAAAAATTGTATATTTTCTTTATTTTTCTCTGGTTGCCTAGACTGCTTCCCATTTCTTAAGTCTTTCTTGTTTCCCTTTCTTGGCTATGTGTCCAGTATTTGATCAACTTTGGCTTCTTATGGTACTGGTACATTTTTCTTCTCCCCATTTAGTTCTGATAGAGAAGCACCAAGCTTTCTTGGACTCTTAGAATTTTTTTCATCAGAGCCGTCTCATCCTAAAATGTGAAAAAATCTGCTTTCCTTTTCTGTTCTTTTTTAATGAAACTTTTTATTGTAGCAATAAATATATAACTCAAAATTTCACATTTTAACCATATCTTAGCGTACAATTTGCTAGTATTAATTATAATTATAATATTGTGATATTCATTACCCCTACTTTTTCATCACTTCAAGCATAAATTCTTTACCCATTAAGCTTTAACTCCCTCTTCCCACTCCACCATCTCCTGCGCCTTGTACCTTATAAACCATTCTCTGTCCCTATGAAGTTTGCTTCTTCTATGTATTTTATATAAGCAAAATCATATAACATTTGTCTTTTTGAGTCCAGCTTATTTCACTCAATATAAGGTCTTCAAATCTCAGAACTTTATTCCTTTTTATGGTTGAATAATATTCCATTGAACTTATATACCATATTTTGTTTATCCATTCATCTGTTGATATCACCTTTTGGCTATTGTGCTGGGTCTTTTTATATACTCTTTCTCTTCCCCTGCTTACTTTTCCACATACACACATCCATCATTTCAATTTGGTAATTAATACTTGGCCTTCAGGCCTTGGTTTAGGTGTTACTTCCCCTACAAAGCCTGTGCTCTTCCCTTTTGCCAATTC
The DNA here is from genome assembly GCA_029593785.1 of Cabassous unicinctus. Classification (NCBI taxonomy): domain Eukaryota; kingdom Metazoa; phylum Chordata; class Mammalia; order Cingulata; family Chlamyphoridae; genus Cabassous; species Cabassous unicinctus. Next base: position 10,021 of record JAQZBX010012230.1, on the reverse strand, counting down.
TCTCCCTTCTCTGGTCCCACCTTGTGTATCTGCTCATCAAAGCACTTATCAGCTTTATTATGATGTTAGTTTTCTTGCTCAAAAACCCCTGGGTAATAAACTTGTGAGGAGGACCCTATCTTATGTACTGTTGTAACCTCATTCACACAATAACCACTTAGATATAGCTGTTGGATGATTGAATAAATAAGTAAAATAGTAGAGCTTTAATTCAAAACCACTTCTGGGCAATTCCAGAGCTTGTGTGCCTAACACTGTGATATGTAGCCTCACTTTAGAGCCCCTGTCAACAAAAGAAAGACCTGTCATAGGACACAGAAGTTAAGCTGGGCTCTGTCTTCTCCAGGACAGCATTCACCCACCCGGCTTTGCCACAGAATATGACTTCCCCCTAAGCTATGAAACATGCTCCATCACAGTGAATCTCTCTCTTCTTTATACAAATGTCCATAAAAAGTTTCTCTGGGTAACTTTTATTGTGATGCTTGATTTCTATCATATTCTGCTTACAAGCGCTTCTTTCTAAGTCACAGAGTCTAATGGGCATGTGTGCTTTCATCACCCCAAATAAAATTTCCTGTGGAAGAAAGTCCAGTGCTAACTCCTGAGAATGGATTACTTGTCTATCGAGGCATTTTCCATCTTTAGCTCTTTGGATTCTGTGAGCTGTGTAGGCTAGGGTTTGATTTGATGTTAAGGGTAGGTGAACTCAATAAATAAAGGCTATTTTCCACTCTTATTGTTTCATTTCCAGTGCAGCCCTGGCCCAGACATGGCAGAGGCCATTTATTGTGGACGCAAAGCTGTGAGTAGGGCTGCCTGAACTGTGTGATATATGTGCTCTGTTTCTGCTTTTATAAGACAGCTGTTTCTAGGAGGATCAAGCTCAGGTATCGGGAGTGTGAATTATGAGTCCTAATCAACTTGGTCATGCTTTGTGGCCTGGAAAAAGCCAGAGTGTTTCCCTTTTATGATTTGAAAGTGTTTTTTTTTTTGTAGCCTCTGGAGCAATTAGCCAATCTTTGAAATGGATATGCTGTAAATGCAGCGTGTCCGTGGAGAGCTTCCCGGACAGGTTACTGCGGGAGAGGAGGCCATAAGGTGTCCCAACATCAACGGCCTTAGCTAAGGCCAAGAGGCCTGCGAGCCAGTGGAAACACCACCTGTATGAGGGAAAAAACCAAACCTCCAGACAGGCAGGAGCATCAACACATCCATGTCTGCCCCCTCCCCTAGAAGATCACTAAGGTGTCAAAGAGACTCCACAGCATGAAGAATAAAGGTTAAAAAGCAACACGTCATTTACCTTATTTTGAAGGTTCAACAATTTCTCTAATTGTAACATTGATTTGGTCGGGCCCAAAAGAATGCTTGTGTGAAGGAAATAGTGATCTCCTGAAAGGGCTGAGAAGACCAGAGATCAAAGATCCCTCAGGCCTAAATGAGACCCTGAACCAAGATGAAGTGAAACTCTCCTTGGGCAATTGATTCTCCTCTGTACCTTTTTAAAGAACCAATATTAAACTAGGTGACTTCATGTCAAGTGAAATAGTAACTTAGTTCTAGAATACTCGTTCCAGAGAGCTCCAAATTGACACTTGAGACAGGTTTTAAAAATATGAAAAAAAGAACCCCCAAACAAACCACATTAAATATGAAGTATTACTGTTCTCAGTAAATAGGACCAAGCTCTACCCAATAATTCCCAAGCTCCAAACTTAGATATCGTCCTTACCATCCTTGATTTTTCCCTTTCCTTCATCTTAACATCCATTCAACTACCAAATTGGTTCCAAGTCCTTAATGATTCTTAATATACTAATGTTTCTCTATTACACTGTCATTTGTCTTATTTCAAGACTCCATCATTTCCTTTTTGGATCATCAAAACGGCCTCCAACTGTGACTCCCTGACTTCAGTCTTGACCCTTGAATTTACTTTCCAAAGAGCTTTTGGAGTACTCTTTAAACACACACACATACACACACACACACACACACACACAGATCTGTATTTATTTTCTTATTTAAAAACTTCAAAGTTTTCTGTTGCCTTCCAAATAAAATATGAACTTCTCAGTTTAGCAGACAAGGTCTTTCACAACCTGGCCAGCATGTATCTCTAGCGTAGCCCTCCTTGCTCTCAGTGGTTCACATCTTGCCCTCTATGGTCCATCTATTTTGACCTTTAAGGTCTCTGGCCCTACTCTGCTTTTTCCCCCTCCTTGGGCTTTTGTTTTTGCTGCTTTCTAGCCTGGGATGCCCCCTTTCCTTTCCCACCTCACCTAGCTATCCTTTGTGTTATTTCAGGAATTAGCTGAGGGTGTCTTCCCACCACCTCCCACTTCACCAGCACCTGCATTCTGTCCTCCTCCCCTGCTCACACAGCACTCTGGGATCAGATTTTGATTGCCTGTTTTGGTATTTGTCTCTCCCCTGGAGTGTATAGCACTTGAAGACAGGGGTCATGGCTCATTTATTACTGATTCCCCAGTGCCTAATGTAAAACCTGCCAGTGATATTTGATGGACCATGGGAAGTTAGAAAAGCTCAACTGACCTGTCCTGAGAGATCAGAGTCTAAAGGTTTGCTATATAAAGCCATATCAATTTGTATGATTCTTGATCAGCTGGGTGAAATATGCCTATCTAGGGTTAAAAGACTAAAAGTCAGAAAGCTCTTTCTCAGACGTGCCAGAAGGAACAGAGGCTGAGTAGTCTAAGGTTTAGTCATTGTCTCCTTTGAGGCTAACGAGACTACTGTCTCCCTGAAATTTGTCCCTGTACATGTATGCAATTATTTTTCCTCCTTGTGATAAAGTTTTTTAAAGAAGTGAAAGTGGATTTAATCACATTCTGGACCAGCTTCCTTACTTTGGTTTGTGAATTAGAAGGAAAGAACTGAAAGCAACAACCCTAAAGGAAATTACTCAATGGCACCAATCTTTTGCCAGATGGTGAATAAGTCTGGTGTCTGTGTGGTCACTGAATCAACCACTGGTCATTGAGTTAGGGTTTGGAAGACTATCTTAAAGAATAGGCTGTCCCAAAGGCCTCAACCATTTGTTGGGTTTGTTTTCACAAGTTTTGCCCCTCCCCATGCAGAATTGGTCACTCCCCCATTCGTGCTAACATAGCATTTTGCACAAATAACTGCTATGGTGTTAATCACCATGGTATGCAATTATTTGGGAATGTATCTGTCTATCATAGCTGACTGTATGCTCATTAAGGAAAGGAATTGCTTCTCATTCTTTTTTATATGTTTCATGCATAGGGCAAAACCCTGCACAAAGCAAGTACATAATTGACAACTTTAATAAATTGAATAGCGGGTACTTACTCTCCTATGAGGCTGAAACTGTGTCTTTTTCTTCTCTTCTTTCTAAGACTAGTATAATATCTGTTTTATAGAAGATTCTCAATTTTTTTTTGTTTTACTATATTAATTAACCGATTCACCTTGCTCCATAAGCATAATGGTGTTAATGAGAGCACATTATCCCCCAAACTGTGAGAGTTTAATTGTGCTTCTGTATCAGAGATGACCGTTGGGATAATGGACATTGTTCTCCACCTTAGTGTTCCATATTCTTAAAACCCCATTAGGTAATATATGTTACTATGAGTGACACAATAGGGAAAGCAAATTTGTTTTGAAACCCTATGTGTCTGATCTATCAAATTCTCAATAAGTCTGATAAAAATGGTTTAAAGTTAAATCAAGGACTATCTTACCCAGCAGATATCTTTGATGGAGGTTTATGAGTAAAAAGCAATGGCCAGAATTCAGCGTGCCTGGTCCACTTGATCACAGCCAGGCCTGGACTCCGTGGGTGTGGTGTTCTCTGTGGAGGTCACAGTCTTCACTCAAGTCTATCTCTTGGTAGAGTTAAGACCTTTCTTTGATCTTTGTGATCTCACTTTCTCGGGAAAGATAAAGACACCTCTCAGAGCAGAGTTCAGTACTTGAGAGACATGGAGCTCTATTCTCCTCATGGGAATCAGAGGATGCCAGTCAGAGAATGCAGCACCCATGCCACTGAGAGGAAGGAGAGCTTCCCATGTTCTTTACTTTGACTCTGGTTCCCAGAGGATGTATCCAATTATTTTATGAGTCATGAAAAATTCCTGGAGGTATCATACTTTCCCGAGTTTCATGCTTCCCTCTAACAGCTCTTTTCTTTTCTTTTTTCTTTAGAAAATTTAGATGGTAGGTGAAGAGGTAGTGATGGTGGTTTAGAAAGAGGAGAGAGTTCTGGGAGAAAAGTGGCAGTGGGAAAAGCCCAATGGTACACCCATGAAATTCATGTGAGTAGATGACCTTGGGCAAGTCAGTTAATCTCTATGAGCCTTAGTTTCTTCTTCTATAAAGTTCGAATAATAATGCCTGATAAATGCAGTTTACTAAAATGTGCATTATTATTTTTATGTATTTTTGTCTTGATTTTTAATGCAAACATTTTGTAAGATCATTCACATAGAAACTAGTTCATCTGCTCTGGGGTGTGCTTATTTTGAAGTGACTGTTGAACCTGTTCAGGTAGGGAGAACATTCTAGGGCCAGTCAGTTCAGCTGAGCTCTTGATTCTGGTTTTGTTGGGTGGCCTTGCTAAAGTGGTGCCTGAAGAGGAGTTAGTCCTACTTTCTTCCACCACCTTCTTGACTCCAGACAGGCAACTCCAAAAAGTTCCCATGCCATTTTAATGGGTTTCACTGTTTTGCTTCTTGCCCATTTTATACAAGCAATGACTTCATATTTGCATTACTGAGACAGCTTTTCAATCTTTGGTGGTGGGGCTTCTATTTATATGTATTTCCATGCCTTAGTTTCTTCACATGTCAGATTGGGACAGTAATACATATCCTCCATACCGTAAAGGAAGATTGTGAGGTATCATAGCAAAGAGGCTTGGGAAAATGAAAAGCAGTAAGTCAGTGTGTATTCTCTCTTACCTACTGCTTTACCTTCTCACAGTGTCAAGGAGCTATTCGGCATACAGTTATGTAGCTGTTGAATGACTTAAATGATGCAGTTTTCAAAGATAACCTCTCCCTTAGATTAGAATGGGCATTTTGATTCTCTTAGATAATCAAGACTTATGGCCTCATTCACCACAAGGTTCAGAGAAGGAGAGCTGCATAGTTTCATACTTTTGGCCCATGGATGAGACCAATGCTCTCTCCTAAATAAACCAATTATGATCTTTCTTATTCTGGATAATACTGGCCAACAGGCAACAGTATAGCTGCTATAAACATAGAGCAGTTTCTCAACCTCGGCACTATTGATATTTTGGGCTGGATGATTCTTTGTTGTGGGGGCTGTCCTGTGCATTACTGGATATTTAGATGTATCGCTGGCCTCTATCCACTCAGTGCCAGTAGCTCCTGCTCTCCTCACTTGTGACAATAAAATGTCTCTCGACATTGCCCAGTGTCACCTGGGGGCATATGCTATTGGAGAACCACTGAGTATATAAATTGAAATACTAGTGCAATATACAAATCAGTCACTAACTATTGTTTGATTGATAGATTCACTCATGTAACAACTATTTACAAATCACCTACTAGGTTTCAAGGTCTCTATTAGATACCAGGGAAATAAAATGCAGGTATTTTAGGTTCTCACAGTCTAGTAGGTTTAAATAAATGAATTGCTATCTATAATATGAAATAGCAATCAAGAACATATTACTAGGAGAACACAGATTAACTCTGCATTAAGGTGTGGGTGGTTTTGGAAAGATTCTCTGAGAAACATGAGAAGGATCCCACAATTAATCATTTGGACAAGTTTTCCCAGCTGTGTGCACTCCCTAAACAATCAATCATTTGTTTATGTTATTCTATTTTTTTTTTTTTTTCAAGTGCTAAGTCTTGCCTATTTAGATCATTCCCTTAGAGGATGGGAATTCACTTTTTCTGTTTGAGAAGTAATAGGAAGTCCGTTTGAAAGGCATGGTGCTTGGTGTGCCATCTGTTCTAGCAATGATCAAGGCAGACACAGTCCCTGCCCTCTACAAAGCAAAATTCCAGCCTTTTGTCTTTCACTCACTTCACATAAATCCTTAGGTAAGTAATTCTATCTCTCTAAGCCTCAGTTTCCCCAGCTGTAAAATTAGGAAGTAGCATGAGAAGACCTCAAAGTGTCAGCATCTGACCTATCCTTCCACACATTTTTTTATCCCCCACAACCCTTCAATTACTACATTCTCAAGACATGCCAATTGCTATTTGTTTTGAGAAAATAAACATGGATGGAAAACTCATTCTGTTTTAGGCCAAGGTTCCTAAAAAGTAGCACAAACTTTTTGGGGGGAAGACATCTTTTCCTGATTGGATGTATCCATTGCAGTGTAAGGGATTTTCGAGGAAATGAGAAATAAAGAATGTCAGATTCTGTAAAATACTTATAATGTGAGTGCAGAGGCTCACATCTGGGAGCATTATATCCATCTTAAAGATTCCTTTCATTTGTAGGACGTGTAACAAAAAGTTCTTTATCCCGTGAATATGAGCCAAAGATATCACCTTCATAGATGATTTATACGTATCCTATTTTACTACACAGCATAAAACTTGTGTTTTTCTTTCTTTGGTGAAAGCTTAATTACTTCTAATAGTAATATAGGTAAATAAAATAGTGATAAACTATAGTTATAATTCTTGATCTGGATACCATATGAGTACTCAAGCTGTTGTGTAGATAGAATCTCATTTGTTTCTCCCAACGACATTATAAGATAGGCTAGGCAGGGATCATTGCTCCCATTTCATAGATAGGAAACAGGCTCAGAGTGGTTAACTAACTCAACTTAATTCTCACAGGTAAGAAGTTGCAGAGGTATGATTCTAGACACTTCTACAGCAATATTTAAAAATGAATAAAAAGAGTAGAACCAAAGGCAAGTCACAGAGTAAGAGAAGATATTTGCAATACATAAGCTAAAAAAGGATTCATATCTGAAATATATAAAGAACTATTACAAATCAATAAGAAAAGATAAGACAACAGAGTAGAAAAACATGGGGAATAACTTTAACAAGAATTTCATAAAAGAATATATCCAAAAGACCAATAAACATGAAAAGTGGCTCAACTTCATTAGTCATGAAAATTAAGGTCATGATATGATGCCACCACACTTTCACCAGAAGGGATAACTTTTAAAAAAGCAGAACATATGCAAAGTTAATGAACATGTGGGGCAAAGAACTCTTATTCATTGCTGGTGGAAGTGTAAATTGGTGCAATTACTTTGGAAAACTATTTGTCAGTATTGACTAAAGTTGGACATTATTATAACTTGTGATTCCAATTCTAGGGATCCAAAAGAAAAGTGTACTTATGTTGATAAAAAACCATGCCCAAAAATGTTCACAGAAGCACAATTCCCCATAGTCACAAACTGGAATAATCTAAATGCCCATCCACAGAGAGATGGAAAAACAAATTGTGGTATATTCATATAATGAAATATGATACACCAATGGGAATGAAAAGTGTACAACTGTAGACTGCAACATTAATTTATCTTATAAACCTAGAGTATAGTGAAAGAAGCACTAAGCAAAAGGGTACTTACAGTATTGGTGCATTAATATAAAGTTGGAAAATAGTCAAAAGTAATCTTGGTGTTAGAAGTCAGGGTAGTAGTTACTTCTGAGGGGTGGTTACTGGAAGAGGGCACGAGGGAGTTCTACGATGCTGATAGTTTTCAATTTCTTGATAAGGGTGCAGGTTACACAGGTTTGTTCAGTTTGTAAAAATCCCTTAAACTGTAGACTTCTGATTTGTGCACTTTTTGCATGTGTATATGTTGTTACTCAAAATTTTACTTAATCGAAAAATTAAAGAGTTAACGTCATTAGGAAACAATGAGTATCTGTGCATGCCAAGATGGGAGATGTCTTCGTGAAAAATTATCAACCAGTTTGTGTGTTGCTTGATTAAGAAGGTATACATAAAGAAATGGGAAGAAGGAAAAGGAGATGTATCAACTTGTGAATAGACTACCAGCTACCAGCCTGAAAGTGTTAAGTAATTGCGGAAGGTACAACAGCTTATAAGCAGCTCAGCTGGAATTCCAGTCACAATCTCCTTCCTCCATAGTTCATGCTCTTTCAACTATACTATCCCAGCAGGCGGCAACATTGTACTTCAACCTTGAAACTGTAAGGAATATGAAAAGCAGGTAAAAGGGTAGGCGTCACCAAGAAACAATGTTAAATATGGGTTTAAAGTCTTCCTTCCACCATAAGCTCCATAAGGATGCAGCCATTGTCTATATTACAAACCCCTCTTTACCCAAGATTAGTTCTTTAATTGAAAGAATGAGTGAACGAATGGATGGAAAGAGAGGAAAGAAAAAAGACGTGGAAGGGTTACCACACTCCACTAAGCTAACAAAGTCTCTTATCGTCTGTTTTTTTCATATGCTAAGTTAACAAACAAATAGAAAACATTGTGTGTGTGTGGTTACCCCCCTTCCCCCATATACACAGCACACTCACTTGGCCTACAACTCCAGGGACCTCAATATACTAATTACAGCTTACATTGCAGCCTGCACAGAAGCACTGCTGATTCCAGCCCTGGCATGACTCCTGTTTAAACATACTTCCCAGAAATCGTGGGCAGCTTGCCATGGTAAGGAAACAATTTACGTAAGATTTTGAGCAGGGGACTCCGTCGGGATGGGGAGGAAGGCAGGGGCCAGTCGTTAAAGGTGGTAAGAGTGAAGCGTCTCATGGACCCTACAGCTGATCATTATTTTCCTGATCCAGGGTAAGGACAAAGTGGTTATTCTTCCTCTTTGGCTTGCACTGCCTCAACAGCTCTGTTCTGAAAATCAGTGGTGGCCTGAAGATTCCTTTGGGGATACCAAATGAGTCAGGCTTTAACACTGGAGAAATTCCCTCTCCTTCTCTGGCTCTCTTGATGGTTTGCCATAGTTAAAAGATTTCTTTTTATTACTCCTGGATGGCCTGTAATGTTCTTTTAGTTCATAGGCTGGAATTGAAATGACCTCAGAAATCATTTAGTCAAACTTCTTCCCATTACAGGAATTTGTATAACAAAAAACCATTCTCTATTTAATAAATATTTATTTAATGTAGCAGATACTGTTAATACTCTACCTAATGTTCAACTATTCTTCCTTCTTCCTTGCTAGCAGCACTCTCATGAAATTTTATTTTTGGGGGGTGGAACATTAAGTGTACACCCAAGCAATAAATTTTCTTTGGTGTAAGTCATTCATAATATCCTGTTCTCACTCTCTCAGCATTCTTTGAAGCCCTAGTGTGCTCTGGTTCTGGGCAAAAAGACCTAATAAAAGAAGTTTCCTTGCAAAATTCTTGAAGATGTTTTGATTTTATGATAGATCAGGCACACCTCAACGCCCGTTCTCATTGTTGCCTTGAAAATGAACATGATAGTTGGAGTTGCAGCCTCCACTTTGAGATCATGAGGATAATGGCAGGAAATCTATTGCTTGATTGGATCTATTGAATCAATACAAGTAACCACTTAACTCTATATAATAAAGAAAACACATGCCACTGGTAAGGTTTTCTGTTCTTGCAAAAAGTATGCATTCAGGATATACTATATTTCAGGCAATGTGTTAGGGAAGGGATATGGTAGATAGAGATGCACTGTCCAGATAATCCATCAAGGAGAAGTGGGGAGACTTGAATCAGCAGACAGCTGCCAGTCATCAGCTTCTTCAGGGTTTGCCTCAGCTGCAGAGAGCTGCTTCACTTCTGATCTCACCATTTCCTGGGCGACTTACGTCTTGTGATTAAGTGAGGTAGGGATATAAGGGACCAACCATTTGGGGCCAATGTGGAACTCTCTGTCAGGCGATATTTACTCTAGTCCTCCCCACCAGGTTCATTGAGGCTTTGTTGGGGTGGCATTGAAAGGGTGGTCTTGAATGTAATAGCAAGGGAAGCTCCAAGGGAGCACAGCCTTGGGGAGTATACCTGGTTATCCAATTTGTGTGGGGGGG
>JAQZBX010012229.1:28192-41629 GCA_029593785.1 Cabassous unicinctus | reverse complement strand
TCCTGAGCAAGAGAAGAGCTGGGCCCTTTCCAGAGCAGCCAGCCTTGAGGAAAAGAGGTGGGAGATGAGGTTGAAAAGGAAGATAATGTAAGCCATAAGGATTCTGGAGTTTTCCTTAAATGCAACAGAAAGCCATTAAAGGATTTTCAACAGTATAGTTTAAAATGATAAACCTAATTTATCATTTTTTAAAACTCAATCCAGCTTCTGTGTACAGAATGGATAACAGAAAGGGCAAGAGTGAAAGCAGGAAAACCACTTAGGAAGTTTTATTTACTGTAGTCCAGGCAAAAAGATGAAGATGGTGGTGCTTGGACTAAAGTAGATAGCAGTGGACAGATTGCATACACGTTTAGAAGGCTATAAGATTTGCAGTATGGGGAAGGATGGGGAGCAGTGGGACAAGCTGAGGTCAAAGATAACTCCCAGGTCTCTGAACTGAGCTACTGGGTAGATGGAGAGGTGTACAATAGGTTGAAAGAAGAGTAGATGGACGATGAAGGATGGAGGATAGTGGAGGGGGAGAACTGGTGGGTGCAATGGATGCATATTGTCCAGAGCAGCACTTCTCATTTTAATGTGTACCTGAGGGAGCTTGTTAAGATGCAGATTCTAAAAAGAAAAAAAAAGATGCAGATTCTAATTCAGTAGGCCTGGGGTGGGGCCAGCGATTTTACATGTCTACAAGCACCCAGATGATGTCAACCTGCTGTTCCATGGACCAGATTTTGAGTAGCAATGCTCTACCATAGCAATCCTACACATGTAGGGTTGTAAACTTTTTGACAAGTAAGAATAATTTCCCTTTAATTATCATGATTTCATAACAGAAAATATATTTTAATTACCAAAAGAGAACATTATTTAAAAATAAAAGAGATTTAAAAATATGAATAGATTTAATATTGTAAAAAAGTACATCACACTTATACTTCTCACTTGGCCACAGATGAAGTGAAAATTTTATCATGGACTGACTTCGAATAGCAACTGGCCTAGACAAAACAGCTTATTAATGAACAACAATTTTCAAGTGTCCACTGATTGTAGTCATTGTCACTCTCTCATTCCTCAGTTAAAGTCAAAATTATGTAATTTTTAAAATCAGGAATATGAAATCATTAGGTTTACCTAGTATTGTCCACGGCTTCTAAATTTGTACAGTACATCTTTTTCAAATCATTAGAATCATAGAAAATTTAAATCAGAATCACAGAAAGAAAAAAAGTGCTGTTTTGGTTCTTTAACACAAGCTGAGTCCACGTTAGAAATGCTTCCCTCTTCACTTTCTTGAATGTTTTTTAGCATAACTTACTTTAGGTAAAATATATGTGTATTCTACATTATCAGATAAAAACAGTAGCTTGGCAGCTTTAAACCGTGATTAGAGGCAAGAAAGTGGTCATCGAGAAGAGCAGTATTGAGTTTTAGAAGACTGAGAGGAAACAAGTGGAGATTAAATACAGGAAATAGCAAGGTGATCAAACATGTTCAATAATATCCTACAAATTTGTAAGGGCTTTGCAGGCAGGCTCAATATTTTATACATTAAGGAATTCCCACAGTGCCTAGAAGTGTGCAAGATATCTAGTAAAGGAATGTAAAACCTGAAAGAATAATAACAGCAAATGACAAAATATTGGAACAATAATAATGTTTTCACTAGATATTTTACAGTTGAAAAGTGAATGGAAGTATAATTAACACATTTATCTTGCAGTGACAATTTACAACCCAATGAGGCACTCAGGACAAGTATTACCGTCCATGTTTTAAGGTTGGAAAACTGAGGTTCACAGAAATTAATGAAAAAAAACAAAAAACAAAAAACAGAAAAAGTTAATTTCTAACCAGATTGGTCCCTAGAGGATAGCCATAAATTCTGATATATCAAGTCAAACCTTATTTCCTGTGTGCACAAAGCTAATACACTGAGATTCTATTTCTAGAAGCCCATTTGATAATAGTAACGGGTGGGGGGAGTTGGCAGGATGGTATTCACAATAAGAAAAAGTTTTATAGCAGAAGGGTTGCAAGAAGAGCCATCTAAAATCAAGGGTCAAATCTGTATTCACAGATTTATCAGGACGCTTTTGGCTACAAGTCTTCCAAATTCAAAAAAAAACTGGCTTCAACGGTAAGCAAATGTAATATTACACGTATTACACATAACAGCAAGTCGGTCCATGTGCCAGCTACTAAACTATGTCTATTGGTTCCACGTCCATGCTTCTGTACTCTGTATTGTGATGCTGGGGCTAGGACTCTGCAAACTACCTTTTTCCTTTATAAACTGCCTTTCTGTTTGGTTTTGCCAATAGTGGGCCCTAGAGGGAACTGGGAGGCAGCAAGAGGGAGGAGTCACGTGTCTGAGTTTCCCAGCTGTAGCTCCTTCTCCCGCATGGTTCCCGCCTCCAGGTTCTTTCAGCACTCCAGTAACCAACCTCATGGCACCTCTCAGGCATGCTGTGCCCCTTCCCTCAGAAGCCAAAGTCCAAACTCTACAGGGTGTCATCCCCTCCAGCCTCCTCACAGCTTCTAGAATCTGATAACTCAACCTCTTTTCCTTTTCACCTCCAGCTCTAGATTATCTCTGCCCTACCCCAGTATTACCCATTTGTTTTTCAGTCCTCCAACACCCATGTAACCATTCTTGTATTAAGTTTTCTCTGTTGAAGTACCCATTGTGATTTTTATTTTGCTAATTGTGCCATTTGACAAAAAAACATTTCCAGACATTGCCAAATGTCCCCTGGGGAACAAAATCAATCCCAGCTGAGAACCACTGATCTAATGAAAGATGTCAAGACTTTTCCACCAAATACTACAAAACATTCCTGAGAAAAATTAAAGATCTAATAAATGAAGACATTTATCTTGTTTGTGGATTGTGAGACTCAATATTGTTATGGCATTAATTCTCCCAAAATTTATCTGTAGATTCAATGCAATCCCAATCAAAATCCCTTTAGGTTTCTCTGGTAGAAAACGATAAATTCAATTTAAAATTTATATGGAAATGCAAAGGACCTAGAGTAGCCTAGGCAATCTTAAAGTAAAAGCATAACAAAACTAGACAACTTATACAACTAGATACTGTCTTCTTATAAAACTACAATAATGAAGACAGTGTGGTATTGGTGCAAGGAGAGTCCAATAGATAACTGGAACAGTTATAGAGAGCTCAGAAGCAGTCACCTAATTTATTTTTAAAAAAAGAAAGGAAAAAAAAAAAGTGCCACTACAATTCAGTGGGTTACAAAAGTTCTTACCAATATATTGGGTTGTGTCAATAGGAAAACCATATGGAAAAATTAATCTTGAGCTTTAAAAAGTTTTTTTTGAGATGATCATGGACATAAATGTGAGAATATCTTCATGACTGTGTAGGTAAAAATTATACATGGCACATAAAAGAGAAAATTAATAAATTGGAAATTGGAAACATTAAAATTAAAAGCATCAGAGCTACAAGCTACAAGTAAGCAACAGACAAAAAGAAAATATTTGCAGTGTATATATCTGACAAAGGACTCTTAACCAGACTATATAAGAACCTAAAAATTAATAAGAAAAAGATTGACAGCCCCTCCTCCTAATGGGAAAAACATTTGAATAGGTACTGCGCTGAAGACATCCAAATGGCTAATATGCATATGAAAAGCTGTTCAACAACACTAGCTATCAAGGAAATGCAAATTAAAAATCACAATGGGACATAAATACACAAGAATGGCTAAAATTAAAAGAGAATACCATCTTATGTGTTGGCAAGAATGTGGAGCAACTGGAAATCTCATACAGTAGGAATTGGGGTGTAAATTGATCTACTTTGGAAAACTTTTTGGCAGAATCTACTAACACTAGACATAGTTATACATATGACTGGACAATTCCAACAGAAATGAGTGCATAAGTCCATCAAAAAGAGACATGCACAAGAATCTTCATAGCTGCTTCCATAATAGCCTCAGGCTGGGAAAAAACAAAACGTTGAACTATGGTGTAGGAATGAAATGCTAAACAACAACGGGAAAGAATGGCCTCTGTCTCTCTGGTGCTGCTCCTGGCTGAGGGTAATCAAGGTCAGTTCTTGACTAGAGGAAAGGACAGGGAGGTAGCAAAGAGGTGGAAGAGAACGGCTGCCCCACTGTGCAGCCAGATAAAAGAAAAAACCATAGCTGGAAAAGGCAATGTTCACTAGAAGAAGAAGAAGAAAAAAAAGAAATTTGTGTTTACTGAACAGCATGTTACGTTGTCTGGTGTACGGAAACTTGTTCAGTTTTCAGATTTAACTTTTTTTTTTTTAAGATTTATTTTTATTTATTTATCACACACCCCCCTTGCCACTTGTGCTTGCTGTGTCCATTTGCTGTGCGTTCTTCTTTGTCTGCTTGTCTCCCTTTGTTGCATCATCTTGCTGCATCAGCTCTCCACACGCTTGGGCAATCAGCTCTCTGTGGTGCAGGCCAGCCTGCCTTCACCAGGAGGCCCTGGGAATCGAACCCAGGGCTTCCCATATGGTGGATGGGAGCCCAATCAATTGAGCCACATCTGCTTCCCTGAGATTTAACTTTTAAAGAAAAAAAAACGAGACATGATAAAAGAGAATAGCTTCCGTTCTAGTCACATAAATATTTGTCGTCCAAAATAGATAAACCTAATTAATTCAGAATAATTTTTTCTTCAGAAACGTTTGAATCATCACATTTAGATATGAATTTTCAGTGCTTAAACCTAGGAAATTAACCCGTGACGAGTAATTCTTAAGAATCCCTTTCCACGAGCCTCGACGGGCGACTCTTCTGGGTCCCCAGGTCGAGTTTGCAGTACGGTTGAGCGGGAGCCTAGGGGAGTCGGGGTGTGGGGTCCCACTGCACAATCGGCGCTGAGGGCCGCTCCCACCTCCCCCGCGGCCACCGCCGCCAGCCTGCGAGGCCCGCCGGGGTCCCCCAGGCGCGCGGCCTCGCCCCGCCCCGCCGCCGCGGGCCTCGGCGACCGCCGCCGCGTCTCCATGGAAACGGCCCGGGCTTCTGCGGAGCCGCGACCACGATGGCGGCCGGGGAGCCGGGGGATTGGGGCGGCTACTACTTCAGGTTCCTGCCTCAGAAAACCTTCCAGTCTCTGAGCGCGCCGGAGACCACCGGCCGCCTCCGCCAGTGGTGAGGGGCCGCGGGCCAGGGAGAGAAGCGCCCCCGGGGCCCGCAGGGGGCAGGCGCGAGGCGCGGCCCGCGGCCAGGGCGGAGCAGCGCGGGGCCTCCCGAGGGCAGCCCGGGCCTCCGTCCTACCCGGCGGGGCGGGTTCCGGGGTGGAACCGGGGGAAGGTGCGCCGTGGCGGCCGCCGGCCCGCGCTGACTCCCCTTTCCTCCTCTGGCCCAGGTCCATGCTGGGCAGACTCCAGGCGCAGGCGTTCGGGTTTGACCAGACCTTCCAGGCTTATCGCAAGGATGACTTCGTTATGGTTGGTATGGGGGTGGGAGAGCTTCCCGGGCCTCTGCTTTGTAATTTACCCCCCGTCGCCACAGATGCTTGTGAACTCGCCATTTCTTAGTGACGTCTGTTTTCTTGGAGTTTGGGAGTAATAAAAGGAGCAAATAATTTTGTAAAAAGGAACTTTTACATTTACCATCACCATAAACTGGCTTTTCCTTGAGCACCTTCTTACGGTACCTACGGTATCCTGCCTTAGAGAATTTCCCAATTCTGGACTGATACTAGAAAATCAGTCTTTTCCCCCTTTTTCCTAGGCTCACCTCATTTTTTAAATACTATTACCCAGCTTTATCACCTGCTTTATTTACCAGGTTTATCTCCAAAATAGTTTTGGTTGTTTCTCAAAATCAGATCAACCGTTCGAGAACTGGGCTTCAGGGTCTAGCAGTAGTTACAAATAAGGAATTCCAAAAAAAATATTTTAAGTAATGGCAGAATTGTTGGAATAAGCTATAGGTGCTAGAGGTGACTACTTTGAAAGGGGAAGTAACTCACTTGAAGTTTTGCTGTGTTTGTTAAAATGCAGGCACGTTAATTCCCACTCCCATCTTATTTACTGTATTGGGTTTTCTTCCTCCTCAATCAAATGGAAAATACGGTTATGGTCCTTGAAATTATCTTCATTCTTTCCCATTCGTGCCCTTCAGGCATTAACTTTAATTTATAGTTGGCATAGCTTATTCCTTCATTCACAAACATTTCCTGAGGGCTTACCATGTGCTAGGCATCCTGCCAATTGCTGGAGATACAAGGAACAAGACCGACCAGGGCTGGCTTTTCAAGGATCTGACAGGCCTGTGGGAAAAGCTGCCAATAAATAAAATCTGATCATTACATGTAGTGGTAAGTGCAGTGAAGGAAATGAGTGAACAGAGAACAGGGAACATAAGCTAGAATAGTCAGGTTTCTCTTAACCTAGTTAACAAGTGAAAATACTTAGTATGAGGATAAATGGGTTAAATGGCTATTTCCCTTTTCCTAGGATTGTGTAATACTATTATAATGCTACTATTAATAATATTAATGACATTTCTCAAACATTCATGGTTAGATTTTTATGTATAATTCTTAAATATTTTTCATTTATACCAGAGCTGGTTCTCAATTTGATCTTTTTTTTTTTTACAAAGTAGAAGATGATCAGGATCTTAATTCACTGCATTGTAGAATACTATACAGTTGTTTAGTAAAAGTCATGTATTCAGTAAATGTTTGTTGAATACTTAAGTACTTTGTCCCTGCTGGGGATATTAAAAAGAAGAAGAAACCTGTACAATTTGGGAAGCTAGAAGTATAAATAATCCTCCATAATACCATAAAATAATTGCTGAAATGAGAATAGAGAAGGTGTCCTAGGCACAGGAAAAAGATCACCTCAGGGAAGGGCACTGGTGTCGGGAAAAATCTCTTGGAGAAGAGTGTAGAATTCATTTTGGTTCTGCAAACTCAAGGTTTATCCATAATACTAGACGATTTTTAAAAAATGAATTTTCAAGCTCTTCATGTTTATTTATCATTATTTCCCAATAGGTGGACAGTCTTATTTCCATTTTTCAATTCTAAGAAACGTTCTCAATCATTCATGTAACTAACTTGGAAAGAAATAAAGTGTTGTGGCCAAGAGCAAGGCCCAGATGGGGATTTACCTTGAAGCTGATGAAACTGCAGGACCCTTGCTAGCACAAGCTCCTCACCTGTAGAAGGCCCTTCGAAGACTCTCTGAAAGGCCCTGGCAGTATGTTCACATGATCGTATGATTATGAACATTTTCAAAAATAGGATATTTTTGTATTCTTTTTCTTAGAGAGGGCCCCTAAAATTGTATAAGGTAAAGGCCTTATGACACCTGGAATCACCCCTGATTTGGCCTCTCCAGTCAGCTATCTGGGTTCACATTCCAACTCTTGCCACTTACAAGTGATATGGCATTGGGCGAATTACTTAGCCTTTTTGGCTTCCATTTACCTTTCTTCAAAATAGTCACAGTGCTTGGCACATAGTGAGTGTTAAATAAGTATTTTTGAATATAAAAATAATGCTGAATACCTGATGGGATTGTTATGAAGATTAAATGGCATAATATATTTAAAATATTTAGCAAAGTGCCTGGCTCATAATAAGTGCTTAATATGCTTTAGCTATTATTGTTAATAACATTTGTATACCACTTTATACAAATGGTTTTAGAAGACTGTTTTTCTACAGCAGTAATGGCTCCTGTGTGCCAGATGTAGGTCTCAGCACATTTATCTCTAATCTTTACCACAAGCTGGTAAATTTGGTATTTTTACCCCCATTTTACAGCTAAGGAAACTGGAGCTCAGAGAGATTAAGTAATTTTTGCAAGAACACCCAACAAATGGCAGAACCAATCTTAAGCTCAGACCTTTTTTACTCTACATTCCATGTAGTTTCTATGACAGATACTCATAATTGAACAAAGGGTGTTGCTTAAACTAGAATTCCAGGTTTTTTATTTTCCCTTTCAACTTAAAAACAAATTATGTTCCAAAAACTCATTTGTGATGGTGAGTGGATAGAAAGAAGAAAGGAAGCATTCATTTGGCAAACATTTCTTCAGTTCCTGAGTCTGTACAGATGAATAAGACACATTTACTGAGATAGAACAGACCAAAACTTGAATTGCCGAGTGAGAACTGATATAACACACACCATAACCAGAAGGTACTGTGGTGGCACAAAAGAAAAAGGTTTCATTTTTTATTGAGGTAGTCAGAGGAGGGTTTACAAAAGAAGAGACACTTGAGCAAAGGCCTGAAAGATGAGCCTGAATTTATTACGTAGAAAAGTGGGGAAATGTTGGAAAGATGGTGGGATGATGTGTTTAACGACCTTTTGTGCCATGTGTAAAAGTTTGGACTTTCTGTAACTAATGAGGAATAACTGAAAGGTTTTCAGCAAGACAATAAAATTTAAAATATTGCAATCACTTTGGAGCAGTGAGGAGGATGGTTTGTTAGGACTGAGTCTGGAACCAGTGAGACCAAATTGGAAACTGTTGCCCTCCAGACAAAATATGGTGAGTCCTGAATTAAAGCAGTGCACTAGGATGGGCTGGAGAGCTGTTAGGAACGAGGCAGTACTTATGGACAAATAAGATGTTAGGAGTGAAAGAGAGGGGGACATGTAGGATGACGTCCAAGCTTCTGGCTTGTTAACTGGAGTGGCCGACGAAGCTATTAAATACATAGAAAATGCAAAAGAATAAACAAGGGAAATGAGATCACTTAAGGTGTGCAGAAAGTGGCAATATCCAGTAGGCAGTTGAATAAAAGGTCTAATTTGGGCCCTTTAAAAGAGAGCTCAGTTTTCAGCATATGTCAGCATCCTCACCTCAAGTCATGGCTTAATGAGACCTGAGGACTCCCATGGACCAGGGATAATAAGGGGAGTTTCCCACATCAGCTGAAAGGAAGCCCCCTGACTTAGAGAGCTCTCCTGAAGGCCTGTACATTTTGGTTACATCTCATGGCCAGAACTCAGTTAAGTGGCCACATTCCAAAGAGGGTAGGCAGTGCAGCCTTTTAGCTGAGCACATTGCTGTCCCATGTAAAATTGGGAATCCTTAATTAAGGAAGAAAGAAAGAATTGATATTGGACAGGAAGCCAGCAGTATGCCACACAGATGAAATAGTCAGATATCTACTTATGTTTCAGATGCATGGCATACAATAGATACACATTTTAAATGACATGAAATGGTATATTAATTTAGAAATACTATTTTTCCATTCTTACATTCTATGAAACAAGTTTATTCAAAGTCTTTGTATGGTAAATCTGTACTTAACTTTCTGAGGAATCACCAAACTTTTCCACAGCAGCTGTACCATTCTGCAGTCCCACCAATAATGCAATGGAGCAGTGGTTCTTAACCTTTTTTGTTTGACGGATCCCTTTGCCAGTCAGGTAAAAACCTCGGACCCCTTCCTAAGCCCACACTCGACTGTGTATTATTTAATTAATAGATCACACCCGCACCAACACGTCCCCACAAGAAGAATGCTCTTTTGAATTTCAATTCAAGCTCACAAAGCCCTTGTTAAGAACCCCTGCAATAGAGTTTGAATTTTTTCACACCCTTGCCACCATGTTATTTTCTGTTTTTGTGTGTGTTTGTTTGTTTTTAATAATAGCCATCCAAGTGAGTATGAAATGGTATCTCATTGTGCTTTTGATTTGCAGTTCCCTAATAGCTAATGAGGTTGAACATTTTTCATGTGTTTATAGGCCATTTTTATATCTTATTTGGAGAGATTTCTATTCAAGTCCTTTGCCCGTTTTTTAATTGGGTGATTTGTCATTTTATTGTCCATTTATAGGACTTTCAGGTGCATTTTTGACATCAATATCTTTGTTTCCAGTGTAACCAGTTTTTTGAATCATCTTATATTTTCCAAAGCACATCAGCTTTCCTTCCATCCGAGTTGTTTGAAATACAGAAAATCCCTTCTAATTCTTCACTGGGAATTCTATAACAAACAAAAAATTCCATTTGTATACATTAGGTCAGTTTTTAAAATTCATTCTTTTGGAGTATAATTGTAATCTCAGTAACATAACCACTTACTGCTTTATTTGAGGACCTTTATAAAGTCTTATTTCCATTGGCTCTAGGTCAGTTCTCTGAAGGCCAGTTAGCCTGCTTCCATTTTTGATGACATCCAAAACATGTATTTGTGAGTTGATATCCCCCAAGAATAATTTCTAAATCTGAATTAAATTTCTTTCCCCCTTTTATACTAATTCAGGCAGCTTCTAAAAAGCATTCAAAGCTTGTATTAATGGAAGTTAATTCCAACTTATGTGTCTTTTCCAAAACATAGCTTTATATATATTAATATAGTTGCCTGAGCACTCTTTAATTTGAAACACTTTGTAAGATTATAAGGCATCTTCCTTTTTTCTGAGAGATAAATTTTGGGGAAAATTATCCTTTTACATTTGGGCATATATGATACCTTTTTTCTTTTTTAGATTTGTTTATCATGATCCCTACCATTAGAATGTAAATTCCATTGTCTTGTTTGGCATAATGTAGATATTCATTAATACTTATTGAATGTGTTAATCTTCATCCTTGTCACCTGGTCCTCTTCAGTGTTCCCTTTCTCATTAAATGGCACTGGTTTTAACCAGTGTTTCTTACAAAACTCCTAGAAGTCATCTTTGATTCCTCCTCCTTTGTCCCTTTCTCCTAAATATTGATTGAGTCCATCCGCTTCTCTCCTTCCCCACTTGTTTCCACCTTGACTGATAGGAACATCAGATCTTACCTGGATTACAGCTGTACCCTCTAGCCAGTCTCTTTACATCCCTGCAGTTCATTCTCCATACTGCAGCCGGAGTGAACTTACAAAAATATGACTCTAATCATATCTCTCCTCTGCTTAAAACCTTTTAATGTCTTTCCACTGCCCTTAAATCAGAACACAGATCGAGGTCTACATCAATTTTTGCCTTCACTTGGCCTTCAAGGTCTTTTACTCTGATCATTGTTCCCTTCTGTAGCCACAGTGAACCCCTTTATGTTCCTTGAATGGAATGTGCTTGCTTTCTCACCTAGAGCCTTCAAAGTTGCCGATAGTTAAATTTTCATGAACTTTTCATGAACTTTTGTTAAACTTTTGTTAGCTTGAAGTCCACCATGGAAATTGTCAAGTGCCAAATCAGAGCTTTTTGGGGAGTGGGAAGGAGGGTCACTTGTGAAACATTTTCCAGTATATCCTTTGTCCAGTTAACTCTACTCACCTTTCAGATCTCAACCTAAATGTTCGTTCTGTGTTGCTCTTTCTTCCCTAATGCCATTGGATTAGGGCTGCCTATTGTGTACTCTCCGTATCACCTTGCACTTCTTTGTAATTCCTGTGGCACATTATTTACTATTTTTCTTCTCTGTTAGTCTGGAAACTCTACAGGGGCAGGGACTGTGTACCTTGGATTTTGGAATTAGAAAGTCAAGAGTACTTTCAGCGGAGAGCTGAGAACAGAAGGCAGATTCCAGAGGAGTGGGTGGTAGAGAAGTGATACAACTCAGATTCCTCTTTCAAGAAGCTATTTAGAAAGAAAAGAGAGTGATGCTTGAAAGGAATGTCAAATTAAAGGATGTACTTATTTATTGCAACAATCTAAATAACAGAACAATTCAAAGAAAAAGTCAACAACTTTTTTCCATCCCAATCTATTCCTACCCTCTATTCCTTCAATCCCCCTTTTCCCACACCCCAAAGTGTGGCATTTATTGAATAAAAATATGCATGGGTTTTTTTTTTTTTGAAGATTTATTTATTTCCCCCCTACCCGCCTCTCCGTTGTTTGTGGTTGCTGTCTGCTTTCTGTGTCCCCTTGCTGTGTGCTTGTCTTCTCTTTAGGAGGCACCAAGAATCAAACCCGGCACCTTCCATGTAGGAGAGAGGCGCTCAATCACTTGAGCCATCTCAGCTCCCTGGTTTGTTGTGTCTCTCATTGCCTTTCCTCTCTGTCTCTTTGTTGTGTCATCTTGCTGCGCCAGCTTGCCATGCCCTGTGGTCGCGCTAGCTTGCCTTTTCCAGGAGGCACTGGAAACCAAACGTGGGACCTCCCACGTGGTAGGCGGGAACGCAATCATTTGAGCCACAAACATGCATGTTTTAATGTTCATAGATGATAGCAGTGTTTTAATATTCATAGATGATAGCAGATTACTTCCCCGAAAGTCTGTAGAGAGTCACATTCTTACCAGCAGCAAGTGAAAGTGCATATTTTCTGGTACTCTAACTAAAAGTTACCAGTTTTGGGAAGCGGGTGTGGCTCAGTGGATAGAGCCCCCGTTTACCATATGGGAGGCCCAGGTTCGCGTCCCGAGGCCTCCTTGTGAGGGCAGGCCGGCCTGAGCGGTGTGGTGGGCTGATGCAGCAACCTCACAGCAGGAAGCTGGTGTGGCGCAATGGATAGAGCACCCGTTTACCATATGAGAGGCCCTGGGTTCGCTCCCGGGTGCCTCCTTGTGAGGGCAGGTCGGCCCGCGCGGCGCCGTGGGCTGATGCGGCAAGACCTCACAGCAAGGGGGAGATAAGCAGACACAGAGAAGACACGCAGCGAATGGACACAGCAGCACAAGCAGCAAGGGGGGGGGATAAATAAAATAAAATAAATTAATTAAAAAAAAAAAGTTACCAGTTTTTAAAAATATTGCCAATTTAATGGGTAAGAAGTGATGTCTTCTGGTTCTTCTTTTTCTTTTTTTCACTGCTCTTCAGAAGTTTATTGGCCGTGTGTATTTTTTACATGCCTCTTTGACTCCTTTGGCCATGTTTAAGTTGGGTTGTTGCTTATTCTTATCTTAAATATTGGTTTTTTTTTTTTTTCTTACCATTAATAATGTTAGCCCCACCCCCTTTTTATCTTATTTGTTGCAAATATTTTCTCCCAATTTACTGTTTTTCTTTTGCCTTAATGCTCATCACATTATTATGTTTTCTGTCTGACCAGCACCTTTTGAATACCACGTTTGGTTTATATTTTTTTAGAGATGTGAACTTACAAAACAATCATGCACATGTGCAGAATTCCCATACAACACCCCTCCACCAACACTTTACATTGTTGTGCTACATTTGTTACAAATTATGAGATAACATTATCAGACTCTTACCACTAACTATGGTCTGTAGCTTACATTTGGTATATTTTTTCCATACTCCCTATTAACACAGTACTTCCTTGACATTGATACAAGAATATTACAATATTGCTGTTAACTATGGGCCATAGGTTATTTTAATTGTATTTTCCCCATGCATCTCCATCTTCTTACCATCTTGTAATAGTGATGTACATTTGTTCTAGTTCATAGAAGGACATTCTTTTTTTTTTTTTTTTAAGATTTATTTATTTTTATTTATTTATCCCCCCCTTGCTGCTTGTGCTTGCTGTGTCCATTCG